>JAMKPZ010003804.1:0-18193 GCA_024699675.1 Amphibolis antarctica | reverse complement strand
AATTTGAGATTTTAGTAATGCATAGGGTGAATTACTGTCCTTAAGATAGTGTTTTGACGAACTTGTAAATTCTGTATTTTGCGTTTTACTGATTGACATTGGAATTTATGAAAATTACTAGTTCCTTGTGGATCGACCCGTACTTGCATGTTACCTATAATGGGCACCGTGCGCTTGCGGAGTTTCTAAATTTTAAAACAAACGGGTGTTTATTTTGACAACAACTTAAACCCGTACAGAACTCTTGTTATTTCCTGCTATATAGGCAATTGTTATTTTAATACGGTGTTAATAGACTTAGGAGATGAAATTAATGTCATGCCTAGTTCTATTTATGAGAAGTTAAAACTGGACAATATCAAACCTACGAGAACAGTGATTCAACTAGTAAATAAATTCATAAGAATACCTTTAGGAAAAGTGGAAAACATTTTGGTAAGGGTTATGGAGTTTGTCTACCCTGCTGACTTTTTTGTAATGGAAACAAAAGCTTCAAGTATAACTCAAGATCAAGCTATAATAATTTTGGGAAGACCATTTTTAGCTACAGCCCATACTTGCATAAGTTGTAGAAATGGTTGGATGGAATTAGCTTGGGATGATCAAAAATTAGAACTAAATATTTTCGGTGGGGTTAAGAAGAATTTTAAAGAGCTTCTTAAACATTTTAAGGTTAATCTAATCAAAACTTTTGAAGTAGATGAGGACTTAAATGTAGAGGAATTAGATCATGTTGAAAAATGTGTAATATCGAATGAAGAAATGTTGAAAGAGGAAATCTCAGAGCAAACAGAGAATATGGATGCAAATGAAGAACAATTTGAAAAGGATAAAGAATCATTAACTTTAGAATACCCGGTGCTTGAGCTGAAACCACTTTCAGAAAATCTAAAATATGCATTTTTGGAGAACAATGAGAATCTACCAATCATTATTGCTTCTAATTTAACATCAATACAAATAGAAAATCTTTTAAAAGTGTTGAGAAAGCATAAGGGAGCAATAGGATGGCAATGTCAGACATAAAAGGTATAAGTTCAACTATTTGCCAACAGAGGATTATTCTGGAATTTGAAATTAAACCTGTTAGGCAAGCACAGAGAAGATTAAATTTGAATATTAAAGAGGTTGTTAAAAAGGAAATTTTGAAATGGTTAGACAATGACATAATTTATCCAATATTTGATAGTTCTTGGGTGAGTCCAGTTAACAGTTATGGAAAATGACAATAAGGAATTAGTTCTAACTAGAGTTCAAACTAGTTGGAGGGTTTGTATAGATTATAGAAGACTGAATGCAACAACTAGAAAGGATCACTTTCCTTTGCCTTTTATATATCAAATGTTAGAAAAATTGGTAGGGCATGAGTTTTATTATTTCCTAGATGGCTATTCAGGTTATAATCAAATCCCTGTTTCACTTGAGGATCAAGAGAAAATAACTTTTACATGTCCTTTTGGAACATTTTCCTTTAGTCGTATGCCTTTTGGGCTATGCAATGCACCTGCTACATTTCAAAGGTGTATGACAGGCATCTTCACTGATTTTATAGATGAATTTTTAGAAGTATTTATGGATGATTTTTCTATATATGGGGACTCATTTGAAAAATGTTTAATTAATTTACAGAAAGTACTAGAGAGATGTGAACAAAAAAAGTTAGTGTTAAACTGGGAAAAATGCCATTTTATGGTTAAACGAGGAATAGTTTTAGGACATGTTATTTCTGCTGAAGGCAAAAAATTAACAAAGAAAAAGTGGAATTAATATCTTATTTGCCTTTTCCTAGAATAGTTAAAGATATAAGAGCATTTTTAGGACATGTTGGATTTTTTTATAGAAGATTTATTAAAAAATTTAGGGCATGCTGGTATCCAACCCCGGTAGCCGGCTCCCCAGATCCCCCCAGCTAAGTAGACACGCTCCCCCTTATGGGGTGGCCGGGTAGAACCAGCCGGTTGACTATCGGCACACCTGTAAAACACCCTAGGGGCTGACCAATAACTCCCTCACCAACGTGTAGGACCGTTCATACTTCTAGTCCAACTTCTGGGAAAAACACACGGCAACCAGATCCCCAGCGCCCGGCACACGCTAGTATCTCAGGCTATTCCACTACGGCTTATTCCCTCGAACCTCGGGCAACATTCACACCGATGCCCAACACCCGACACCCGGCTAGTATGTCGTGGCTACCGACTGGCCCCCCGGGGAGAGAATGCAATCAATCAAAAGGATACGGTGAGATTTAATTACTTAAATCTTGCCAATCAATCAATTAGGCGGAACACAGGATGGGATTGAGACATGCGCCAGGTTTCCATCCATGGATCCCCCAAAGAAGGAAGGAAATTCCTTATAAAAGAAGGGGCCTTCCACCCCATTCGGCACGCTTCCACCCCTTTGGAAAGACGTTGGTTTTAGACGCTGAAGGTTTTGAAGGAGAAGAGCTGCTCAGAGCCCCGATGCCCTCTCGCCACATAGGAGCGAGGACTTCCGATCACCGTCGACGACTCCCTGCAGGTAAGCCCCTCCTTCCTCGTCGTTTTACATAGGATTTAGCAACTTCTTCCTCAAGTCCCGACCAAGCTAAACCTTTCCCATGCAAGGGAAAGGTCAGAGGACATGCCTGGATGTCATTCCTTCGGATGCACTTTCGAAGGTACCGACAGCCTCCCTCCCGGCCGGGTGAATCCACCTGGCACGGTTGAGTTCGGTTCAATCGTGACCCCTTTGTCTGGTCCTTTTACACAGAAACTCGCAGTTTCCTGATGTGTTTTACGTGTTTTATCTGTTTCTTGCATATCTCTACGGGAGGAGTAAGACTACGCTCCCGATGCCTAGGAAAGGCTTTCGAGATGATGCCGTTGGCATGCATCCTTGTCAGCGTCAGCTGTTCAGGCATACGAGCATGTTCGACTCGACGATTCCCGATCTCCAGGAGGAGTAAGACTACCCTCCTGATGCCCCAGAAAGGCTTCTGGGATGATGCCACCGACATCCATCCTTGCTAGTGTCGGCTGTTTGGGCATACGAGCATGTACGACCCGACGGTTCCCGATCTCTGGGAGGAGTAAGATGAAAAGAATGTGACTTTCATCTTGTTTGTATTTTTGATTATGATTTGTAACTTGATGTACTCAAGGGCATTGTTGGAATTTGGGGCTTGAGTATAAAAGCCCAAATTCGCCCAAATTGAGATTAGAAGAAGAAGCTTTCTTCCTTTGCTTCTTCTCCCTTTGTAACCCATCCACTCCATAGTGAAAACCACCAAGAGAGCCATTCGTGGAGTACCCAAAGTGAAGGGGAACCACGTAAATCCTTTCGTGTTTGAATGCTCAAGATCACCTCCTTCTTCCTCACAAAAATCGAAGCAAACAGAGGCTAAACGTGCCGACAAGGAGCTTCAGAAATCCGGTGATGAGCTCCCAAATCTGTGATTTTCCACATCAATTTGGGCCCCAATTTCTTCCAAAATCATAGGGCTTTTGTTCGTGGAAGCACAACAAGTGGTATCAGAGTGATTTTAGAGATCGAAAATCGGATTTGAATCCGTATTTTGGGCTGAAAGTTGCAGCCACGCCGCGGCCGCCACCAGAACCCTAAATATTCAAAATCGTCATATCTTCCATTTCACTTGGTGAAATGGGTTTGTAAGCCTCCTAAACCTTCCACACATTGCTCTAAAGCTTCTGAAATTTTTGGGGAATTTTTTGTGAAGGCAAATCCGAAGTTTTGATTTTTGGCATCATTGTTGAAATTTTCGTGGTTCCTTTTGCCAGCCAGTTTTTGTTGCAAAGTGGTTGAGATTTTTGAATATGTGTTGAGAATTAGATCTTGTGCCAAATTTTTAATTTTTGGATGTGTTTGATATTTGCATGATTCGAGTTCAACAAGTCCTGAAGGCAGGGGTGGCACCTGTTGCGGTGAAAGTCTTGAAGATTGCCTCCTCCTCTAGTGGTTGTTGACTGTGAAGACGGAGGACTGGAGTTGCTGGTAGGATGGCTAGAGCTCATCAAGTGTTGGTGGGTTGTTGATCGGATGGATGAGGTTGACCGAGCTCAGCCAAGGGATTCCGGCTTCTAGCGGTCATGCCGAAGGGAGGGATCTTTCTGTCCCTCTTCCATGTCTGGTTGGACATGCAGAAATTGGCTGCATATGTCAGAACCCTTCAAGCAAAAAGTCTGCTAGCTCGGCTTGAGAGATATGGGAAGACAGTGTTTACTTAGGAGTTGCCCATATGATTCAGGAAAGTCTACTGGCTCGACTTGGGAGATATGGGAGGCTATTGAAGCTCGATGGTTCTCGAGTTGATGAGACGTTGGATAGCCTGTCTTAGCTTCCGGCAGTGGTCAGTTGTGCGGCTAGCAGACCTGTGATACCTGCAGTACTACTGCAATTTGTACTAGGTAGGAAGAATAGCCGGGGGTGATCTGATAGGAGGGAGCGTGAGCAGCATTTGGGCCCTGCGGAACACCTAGCTCAATGGTTCCGAGAGTGGTGTATACTATGTTATACATGGTTGTTGCAGCTGTGGAGGTGGTTGGCGTGGTTGCCACAGTTGCTGCTGGACGGGGCGGTGTTGGTTAGCACCTATTTGACCCCCATTTTTCCCCTGGTTCCTTTGCCGAGAGGATACCAGGGGCATTGCCTACCATTGCTGGTGAGCCAGCGGCTCTGGTGTGGTTGTCGGTGGTGGAGCCTTGGGCCTCTAGGGCTACTGGTTTGGGGCTACTCAAGTGGTATAGACCGGCTGCTGAACTGTGGGGATCGCCGGTGGACGATACTCCTGGGTCGGGGTGTAGACCTGCTACGACTGGTATGGCGGTGGTGCGGCAGCCACGACCATGAAGGGGGATGGCCACGCGTTGTCGTTCCTCTGGGAGCCGCGATTGTTCCTCGTGTTGTCGCCGATGGCCGGCAACCTGGGACGGATGCTTGCCCCAATGTTGGCCCCAAATGGAAAGGCTGAGAATCTCCTAGACTTCAGGAATCCCTCCAGATGGCTACCGGCTTTGATTAAATGGGAGAAGGTTGAGTACGACTGAATGCACAGGAGTGCTGCCAGTGACGGCTGAGCACCCTATACAATCATGTCCAAAAAGTCCTCCTCAGCGGGTTTGTCCCAGATTTGGGATGCCAGGGCCCTCCACCTGCTAACGTAGCCACTGAACGACTCATTCTCACATTGGCAGAGGTAGCGAAGGTCCTCCAACTTGGGTGCTAGTTCCAAGTTGTACGTGTGCTGTTCCTGGAACATGTACGCCAGCTGCTCCCAGGTGTAGATCTTCATGAAATCCAAGGACATGTACCAGGATAGTGCAGGTCCTTGGAGAGATTTCTGGAACAGCCGGACGAGGAGCTTCTCCTCATGTTGCAACACCGCCATGTCTCCGTAAAAGGCTCAGAGGTGTGCGCAAGGGTCATCGTGCCCGTTGTTTTTAACCAGTTTGGGCATTTTGAAGTTAGGAGGGAGCATCACCTCTAGATAGAAGTAGAGGTTCTGGAAGGAACAAGAGGGTTCCGGTGGGCCGGACTTCATGTTCCGAAAGGATGCCTCCAATTCGGCTATCCTTTGCAGTAGTTGCCGTTGCAGGTCCAGCATCGGGGTGGCAGTAGTGGCGGTTGCCGGCTGCAGTGGCGATGGGAAGAATTGGCTCGCAACAGGAGTGGTGACGACGTCGTATTCTTTAGTATGTGGCCTCTTCGAGACACAGATGGTTGGCCTTGGTGGGATTATCGAACTAATCTCTTGCTGTTGGTAGCGTGCCAATTGGTGAGCCAGGAGAGTCTGCTCAAAATTTCCCGGTCAGGCTAGCTAGAAGGCGTCGGCCCCTCCTATGCCGACAGTGTTTGAGGGCGGCTGGTAGGATGGGCCAATGTTCTGTGCGAGAATTGGCCTGTTACCTTCAGTTTCAATGGCCAGAGAAGTGGGCGGTGTAGGATGCGATGCGGCATTATCGAATGCCACAGGCATGGACAGGTCTGGCGCACTGGGTTGATCGTAGCTCTAGCAGGTATGACGATCGGTCGGGTGAAGTTCGTCCTAGTGACTACAGGTAGTGGTGGGCCGAAAACCACAGACAGGGACACAGAGGCTATCATAGTGATGGAAGGGGAAGATCTGAATGTCACGATGGAACCGGTGGCCATTGCTCTTGCTTGTGAGCAATTTTGGACAGGGGGAGCCAACGGGGTCCGGAACTTGCAAGCTACTGAGGTCTGCGAGGAGAATCTGCATGGAGGATCTGCAGGGATACCAAAGAAGGGTGATGCGGGTCAATGCATTTGGAAGCAGCTTCTCTTAGCAAATGCGATAAGTACGCTAAAAATCCTAGCGAAAAACAAAAGACTGACTGCAAAAGAGCCTTACGAATGAGAGTTTGAGTCACTTAATCGATAAAAATGTAGCGAGTTTCCCTAGCAGAGTCACCAAAAATATGTACCCTCTCTTTCATCCGACTATCACCCGGAAGCCCATGGGTTTCCGCCAGCCAAGCTGGCAGATGGGCTGAGGTACAGAGAATTGAAAGTGGATTTCGGGGAGCACATCACCACGTGGGGTGGATGGCTCATTGAACGGAGTTTCCACCTTATTTTTGGGTAGAAAAAAAGGAAAATCGGATGGGGAAGTGTACTTCCGCCATCGAAACAATAAAATCACGAGAATGACGTGAACTTGCGTAACGCTATATGAAAGATAAGAGAAATAGATACGGGGCTTAGGGTACTTTTGGAGAAGGTGTTAGGCACCCCCAGACAGCCAGGGCAATCCCAGCCTCTATTCGGTTCTAAAAATGGAAAACCACGACAGTCAGCCCGGCCAAACGTGGCCTCATCTTGGAAGTCTTTCTAGGGCATCAGAAAATTCTCTGGTGACCGGGAACCACTCGGGTGTACATACTCATACACCTGGACGGCTGACATCGGTAAGGATGCATGCTGACAGCGTCATCCCAGAAGTCTTTCCAAGGCATCAGGAGGGTAGTTTTACCCTTCCAGGAGATTGGGAACCGAAGGGTCATACATGCTCGTACGCCCGAATGGTCGATGTCGGCAAGGATGCATGCCGGCGGCGTCATCCCGAAAGTCTTTCTGGGGCATCGGGACTGTAGTCTTACTCCTCCAAGAGATCGAGAACTGTCGGGTCGTACATGCTCGTACGCCTGAACGGCCGACGTCGGCAAGGATGCATGCCGACGGTGTCATCTCAGAAGTCTTTCTGAGGCATCGGGAGGGTAGTCTTACTCCCCCTGGAAATCGGGAACCATCGGGTCATACATGCTCGTATGCCCGAATGGCCAACACTGGCAAGGATGCATGTCGGCGACGTCATCCCGGAAGTCTTTCTGGGGCAACGGGATGGTAGTCTTACTCCTCTCAGAGATCGAGAACTGTCGGGTTGTACATGCTTTTATGCCAAAATAGCCAACGTCAGCAAGGATGCAAGCCAGCGGCGTCATCTCGGAAGTCTTTCCGAGGCATCGGGAGCGTAGTCTTACTCCTCCTAGAGATCGGGAACAGTCAGGTCGTACATGCTCGTACGCCCGAACGGCCGATGTCGGCAAGGTTGCATCCTAGCGGCGTCATCCTAGAAGTCTTTCCAGGGCATCGAGAGGGTAGTCTTACTCCTCCTGGAGATTGGGAACCATCAGGTCATACATGCTCGTACGCTCGAACGGCCGACGCCAGCAAGGATGCATGCCGGCGACGTCATCCCGAAAGTCTTTCCGGGCATCAGGAGGGTAGTCTTACTCCTCCCAGGGATCGGGAACCGTCGGGTTGTACATGTTCGTACGCTTGAACGGCCGACACCTACAAGAATGCATGCCGGCGGCGTCATCTCGGAAGTCTTTCCAGGGCATCGGGAGGGTAGTCTTACTCCTCCCAACGAGATATGTAGGAAATAGATAAAATGCATAAAACACATGGGGAAATTGTGAGTTTCCATGTAAAAGGACCCAACAGAGGGGTCATGACTGAACCGAACTCGACCATGCCGGGTGGATTCACCCGATTGGGAGGGAGGTTGCCGGTACCTTCAGAAGCGTTTTCGAAGGAATGACATTCGGGCATGTCCTCTGACCTTCCCTTTGCATAGGGAAGGTTCAGCTTGGTCGGGGCTCGAGAAAAATGTTGCTAAATCATATGTAAAATGACGAGGAAGGAGGGGCTTACCTGCAGGGAGTCGTCAGTGGTGATCGAGAGACCTCGCTCCTATGTGGCGAGAGGGCATCGTGGCTCTGAGAAACTCTTCTCCTTCTGCGCCTTCAACTAGTCGTCTGAGCAGCCGTGCGAAGCATCTAAAGAGTGTCTCCCTCATCTGAACAAGCACCTTTTTGAAAGGGTGGAAGCCTGCCTAATGGGGTGGATGGTCCCCTTTTTATAAGGGATTAACTTCCTTCTTTGTGGGGATCCGAGTATGGAACCTGGCGTATGTCTCGATTCAATCACGCGGTTGGCATGATTGATTGATTGTGAGATTTAAGTGATTAAATCTCATCGTATCTTTCTAATCAATTCGACTTGCCTTTCCTGGTAACTAACAGGCAGCCGCAGTGTGTTAGTCGAATGCCGGTTGGTTGGGATCGGGATTCGCTAGGAATTTTTAGTTGGTGATTCGGGGAAATAGGCTATAGTGGATAGCCGAAGCTTTTCACCAGCTAGTACTCTGGCTACCATGTGCTTGTCCCAGAGGTCAGACTGTGCGTGTTAGAGTTAGGGCTCGGCTACCAGGGTGTTTTACCGGTGTGCCGGTAGTCGGCCGGTTGGTCTTACCCGACCATCCCATAAAGGGGGAACATGTCCACTTAGTTGGGGGAATCTAGGGAGCTGGCTGCTAGGGTTGGATACCAGCAGGCCGGTGGTGGGCCGGCTGGCCGCCAATTGGCTCATTTAAGCATGGCCCAACAGGGAGCCGGCTGCCGAGGTTGGATACCAACATGCCGGCAGTGGGCTGGCTAGCCACCCGATCAACCTGTTTAAGCATGGCCCAACAAGGAGCCAGCTGCCATGGTTGGATACCAACATGCCGGCGGCGAGCCAACTGGTAGTGAAGGTGTCGAGACATTCCATTATGGCCCCTCCTCCTGTGTCCTGCCTCGCTCGTTCTATAAAGGTGGTGGATGCCAAGTCTATCCGTCAATGTTTTATGGATAGGAATAGTGGCTTGCAGGAGGTAAGGGGATAAATGGCCACCTGTGATAGAGTCTGCGCAAGGTGGCTGTTCTAGCACAATAGTGCTATCTGAACCTGTAGGGGAATGAAAGGTGGCTGACCTCACAACAAAAGGATACTGCTAGACATACATGCAGATGGATTTGGAAACGTGGTTCCTTTGTCCAATGGAAGTGACTCTAAGGCGACATAGATGGGTCGAGAGGAGAGATCCGAAAGTTGTCATTCTACCCATAGTTATGCTGATTCTTCCTCTCATGTTCACACTGGGGGTGTGGAGATAACAGATAGAATAGTACGGGTTCCAGAAATGTGAGCATCGGAACCTTGGGGTGGAAGTGACTTTCAATGGGATGCCAAGCCTAGTGCTGTTGAGGACGCAACTGCTAGCTAGTCTTTTGTGAGGGATGCCAAGCCCTATCTTGACAACTTAGTTGGGATGTCAAGCCTAAGGACGAGAAAAGGGAGAAGTGGGTGTCGACAAATGTGTTCCGGCACCCAGTTGTATTGGCGGACTTCAATGGGTTGCCAAGCCTTGAAGAGAGGGGATATTTGGTCAATCCCAACAAGCCGGGTATAGGATTGCCAACAGATGGTGGAATCCTAAAATCTACCCTTCCCCTTTAAAGGAGTCCGTATGCTTTTAGGACGCAACAACCTGTAACTTTTCTTCTTTTTCTTTTATATATATATATATATATATTTTTTTCTCTTTTTTTTTTTCTTTTCCGTTTGAAGAAGGATTCTAGCCACTAACTTTTCTTCTTCTTCATTTTTCTCTTTTTTTTTTTCTTTTTAGTATTCTTTCTCTTTACAAAATAGATGAAGGAAATAAAGCTGAATTGAAAATGCTATTAGCCCTCCCCACGTGCTGTTGGCAAGCAGAGTAATGTGACAGTGTTGCAACTAGGTCCAAGGGGGATACCTTACCTAAAGGGAGCCATAGTTGGTGATGTCCCTCTTTGTCGGGTGGCATTCGGGCTAGGTAAAAGAGGGGTACTTGGAGGCTCATTTGGGGGGACAAGTGATCTCCCGCTGGTATTTTGTAATCACTCGAAGTCAGCATGAACTATGGAGAAAAGGACAAACCTAGACTACTCACCCTGCTTTGTCTTGACGCCGTCGGAGTTAAAAGTTTGGATGCTCATGTTTTTAGTGTAGTAACCCAGCTGTATTTGGTAAAACTCCTAGGGTCGATGGTTCATCCTAGAGGTCTGGATAGCACTTCTTGAGCCAGATATGCTGCTTGCTGCTGCAAATTCTTCTCACCACTGGTCGTGGACGTGGCTACCAGGTAGGGCTGATGTGGCAATCGGTGGAAGGCCAGTTGGATGGTGGAGTCTATAAGGCATTGGGGCAATAAGTTTTGAACAGGGGCCAGGCATTTGCGGATCCCACATGAACAAGATCCTCCTTGCAAAGAAGATCATCCTAGGGAGGCGATGGTGGAACTGGCCCACTTCCTCCGCATCTCAACCGAAGGCTGGTAGAGGGTCCCACTCCAGACCTGGCCAATTACATCAATTGACCTGGGCCGGTACAAGAGGCTTGCCTCTAAGCGGTCCAGCTTGTCATCCGGCGGGCGGTCAACTGGGCGCCGGCCCACTGCTTCGGCTTCTGCTCCTCGGTCTACCGGTGGAACTTCTCTGAACCCAGATTCTGCTGAGGATTTGTGCACGTCGCTGGATCATCTCTATGCTTGAGACGAAGTCCTTATCTAGTTGTTGAGCCAGGAAAATCGTTTGATCCACCTAGTGGAGCGAATAGAGCGCCGGGAGCGGGCCCGTGACCAGCGGAGACGGGAGCGCCAGAGAACCAACCCCTGGAGGTTTGAGCCCCGAAGGTTTGAACCCTCAATGTCTTCTGAGGAGGAGAAGTCTGCTTGTACCCCCTTTAAATGATGAATAATATCTTAATTTTAGTGAAAACTCGTCCATAACTATCTTCTCGAGCATTTTTGTGAGTTTGCAGGTGAGATTTGGGGTGACGACACGAAGACCACGTTTGTGCCATGTTCGGGATTTTTGGGGGAGCCGACAGCCGGGTTATCTTACCGGATTACCTTGGCGGGCCGGTTAGCCACCCGAACCATACATCTAAGCATGGGTTTCGGAGAATCGACAGCCGGGTTTTCTTACCAGATTGCCTTGGCGGGCCGGTTAGCCCCCCCGATCCATACGTCTAAGTATCATTTTCGGAGTGCCAGCAACCAGGTTTTCTTACCGATTTTCCGATGGCGGGCCGGTTAGACGCCCGATCCATACGTCTAAGCTTGGTTTTTGAGGTGCCGGTAACCGGGTTTTCTTACCGGTTTGCCGGTGGCGGGCCGGTTAGACGCCCGATCCATACATCTAAGTATGGTTTTCAGGGTGCTGGCAACTGGGTTTTCTTACCGGTTTGCCGGTGGTGGGCCAGTTAGACGCCCGATCCATACTTCTAAATATGGTTTTCGGGGTGCCAGCAACCGGGTTTTCTTACCGGATTGCCTTGGCGGGCCGGTTAGCCCCCCCAATCCATATGTCTTAGTATCGTTTTTGGGGTGCCAGCAACCAGGTTTTCTTATCGATTTTCCGGTGGCGGGCCAGTTAGACGCCCGATCCATACGTCTAAGCTTGATTTTTGAGGTGCCGATAACCAGGTTTTCTTACCAGTTTGCCGGTGGCGGGCCGGTTAGATGCTCGATCCATACATCTAAGTATGGTTTTCGGGGTGCCGGCAACTAGGTTTTCTTACCGGTTTGATGGTGGCGGGCCAGTTAGACGCCCGATCCATACATCTAAATATGGTTTTCGGGGTGCCGGCAACCGGGTTTTCTTACCGGTTTGCCTTGGCGGGCCGGTTAGCCCCCCCAATCCATACATCTAAGTATGGTTTTCGGGGTCCCGGCAACCTGGTTTTCTTACCGGTTTGCTGGTGGCGGGCCGGTTAGACGCACGATCCATATGTCTAAGTATGGTTTTCGGGGTGCCGGCAACTGGGTTTTCTTACCGGTTTGCCGGTGGCGGGCTGGTTAAGTGCCCGATCCATACGTCGAAGCATGGTTTTCAGGGAATGTTGAGGAGTCGACCGTACTTGGTTACCGGTGGTGGTAGTCGGTCGATTTGTACCAGGCAACCGGTAGATTTTTCCGCGTGACGTCTCGTCTTACGTAGGTCGTGGTCTAGGCATCCAATGGTTTGAGCTGGGCAGCATACGTGGGCAAGCTTTCCTCATCTCTGCATGGAATAGTTGACGTTCTGGCTTGGGTTGTGTTGAAGAGTCGAACTTCTTTGGGTGGTGGTGGCTGGTTGTTTTACCCGGCAACCAACTGATTTGCCTGCACACTCAATTACACATTAGTTCCCAAAGGTGGGGAAGGAGTGTTGTTCCTTCCCCTTATCCATGAGTATCTGTGCCGTGTTGTGTGGAATCGAGACATTTTTTGGTGACTCTTTTTCCGGTATTTTGTTTCGTTGATTCTGCATAGGGGTTTTTAAGTGGGTGCCCGTGATGGAGTTTGCGCAAGGTAGTTGTTCTGACCCAATTGTGCTAT
Source organism: Amphibolis antarctica (assembly GCA_024699675.1). Taxonomy (NCBI): domain Eukaryota; kingdom Viridiplantae; phylum Streptophyta; class Magnoliopsida; order Alismatales; family Cymodoceaceae; genus Amphibolis; species Amphibolis antarctica. The sequence goes on along the minus strand of JAMKPZ010003804.1, from coordinate 5,484 downwards.
CTGGACCTACAGGGGAATGAAAGGTGGCTCACCTCACGTCAAGAGACGACCACTAGACATTCATGCATGTGAGTTTGGGGAACTTGGTTCCCTTGTTCAGTGGAAGTGACCCTTAGGCGACAAAAATGGGTTGAGAGGAGACATCCAAGAGTTGTCTTTCTACCCATTGTTATGCTGATTCTTCCTCACGAGTTCACTCTAGGGTCGTAGAGGTAGCAGATAGAGCTATGCAGGTTCCGAAAACGTGGGCATCGGAACCCTGGGGTGGAAGCGACTTTTAGTGGGATGCCAAGCCCAATGTTGACGACTTAGCTGGGATGTCAAGCCCTAGGATAAGAGAAAAAGAGAGAAGTGGGTGTCGGCAAATGGGTTCTGGCACCTGATTGTATTGGCGGACTTTGATAGGTTGCCAAGCCCTGAAAGAAGGGAATACTTGGTCAATCGTGACAAGCCGGGTATTGGACTACCAACAGACGGCGGAATCCTAAGATCTACCCTTCCCTTACACAGGAGTCCATATGCTTTTAGGACTCAACAACAAGTAACTTTTCCTTTTCTTTTCTTTTTCTCTTTTTTTTTTCTTCTTTTCCTTTTTCCCCGCCTTTTTTTTTTCTTTCTCTTTTTCCGTTTTCTTTTTCTTTTTCCTTTCTCTCATTTTTTTTGTTGAAGAAGGATTCTAGCCATTGACTTTTCTTCTTCTCTCTTTTTTTTTTTGTTCTTTTCTATTACAAAATAGGAGATAAGAAAACTGAATAAAAGAATGCTACTAGCCTTCCCCCCATGCTGTTGGCAAGTAAAATAACCCGACGTTGTCACGGTTGGTGTACCAAAGGGGGAATACCTTACTTAGAGGGAGCTGAAGTTCGTAATCTCCCTCATTGTCGAGTGGCACTCGGGCTAGGTAAAGAATGGGAGGTTGGATACTCATTTGCGGGGAGGAGTGATCTCCCATCGTTATCTTGTAACCACTCAGAATCAGCAAAGACCATGGGGATAGGGACGAACCTGGATTACTCACCCTGTTCCATCTTTGTGCCATCAGAGTTAAACAAGATGGGTGCTCGGGTTTTCGATGTAGAAATCTGGATGTAGTTGGTGTCACTCCTGGGGTAGGTAGTTCATCCCAGAGGTCCGGATAGCACTTCTTGAATCAGATGCCGCCTACTGCTGCAAACTATTCTCACTGCCTGCTGTGGATGTGGCTGCTAGGTATGTTGGTGGTGGCAGCCAGTGGTAGGCTGGTTGGGCGGTGATCTAGAACATACACAAACGTGTGGGGTGCCGTTTTGGCTAGTTTTGTCGATCCTTTTCCTTTCTCCCATGGACGAGGTAGGATGACTAGAGGGTTGGACCTACTCATCTTGCGTGCCTCGTGTGTGCGTCGTGTGACATGTGCATCATAGGAGGGAATTTACTGAGGAAAGGAGCGTACCTGTCCAAACCTGATCTCTCGATTAGTCAGTGGAGAGTCGAACGAAGGCGTCAGTCACCGACTTGTCTGAAGGTGGCGGCCGTGATGAGTCCCGCTCGTGCCCATTCTTCATGGTCATGGGGGAATTGGCTTCTTGGTTGGCTTGTGGGTTGTTGGTCTAAGAAGCTGGCGACCAGTCTGTCTGAAGGCGGCGGCCGCGTGGATCCCCGATCAAGTTGATTTTTTGTGACCGTGGGGAGCCGGCCCATTGGGCTTCACCATTGGCAGCTACCGAGTGTGCAAAAATGGGACGGAGGGGTAGAATGCCCCTAGTTCTGCCCTAAGGTGCATGTCTTCTGGAGAGATGGCGGGTTTCCGGTTGAAAGTGCTGGCAACCGGTTGGATAGTGCCGGTGACTGGGTGAAACCTTTAGAAGAGGTTGGTTGTTCTGTGTTGTGGGGGACTAGTCTAGGTGGGTGGCAGCCGGCCCATCTGGATGTGGCAACCATGTGGCCCCCCGGTCGAACACGTTTCTTTGGGTCCTTGGGGGGCCGGTTTAGGGAGGCGGCAACCAGCCCTTCTGGAGGTGGCAGCCGCATGGACCCCTGGTCGAACATGTTTTTCTTGGTCTTTAGGGGGCCGATCTAGGGAGGTGGCAGCCGGCCCATCTGGAGGTGGTAGCCACGTGGAGCCCTGGTCGAACACGTTTTTCTGGGTCCTTAGGGGGCCGGTCTAGGGAGGCGACAACCGGCCCTTTTGGAGGTGGCAGTCGTGTGGGCCCCTGATCGTCCTCATTTTTCAGGGTCCTTGGGGGGCCGATCTAGGGAGGCGGCAACCGACCCATCTGTAGGCGGCAGTCGCGTGGACCCCTGGTCGAACACATTTTTCTGGGTCCTTAGGGGGCCGGTCTAGGGAGGTGGCAACCGGCCCTTCTGGAGGTGGTAGCTGTGTGGGCCCCTGATCGACCTCATTTTTCTGGGTCCTTGGGGGGCCGATCTAGGGAGGTGGCAGCCGCATGGGCCCCCGATCGACCTCATTTTTCTGGGTCCTTGGGGGGCCGGTTTAGGGAGGCGGCAACCGGCCCATCTGGAGGTGGCAGCCGCATGGACCCCCGGTCGAACTTGCCTTTCTGGGTCCTTAGGGGGCCGGTCTAGGGAGGCAGCAACTGGCCCTTCTGGAGGTGGCAGCCGCGAGGGCCCCCGGTCGAACTTGCCTTTCATGGGTAGAATTTCTTCAGTTGTGACAAATTGACCGGGCCGAATTCCTGTTGGGTGGCTTCATCAAAAAGGTAAGCGGTTCCCCTGCTAAGGATCTTGGTGATGATATACAGGCCATGCCAGTTCGGGGAGAATTTTCCCGTTGAACCTATTGGAAAGATGGAGGGAAGGACTAGATTACCGGGTTTAAGGAGTCAGGGACGCACCTTCTTGTTGTAAGCCCTTGCCATTTTTCTTTGATAAGTCTGGGCGTGATTCAATGCCCTCAACCTTCTTTCGTCAAGGAGGTTGAGTTGCAGTAGGTGCGATTCTGACCATTGGTCATTGGAGTCTGCCGTTTCTTTTAGGATGCGAAGGGATGGAAGTTCTACTTCCACTGGCAACACTAATGAGTATGGTGTTGCTCTGGTAGCGGTCCGTAGGGATGTCCGATAGGCCCATAGTGCGTAAGGGAGGTGGTCGTGCCAATCTTTGTGTGTTCGAACCATCTTCTTGAGAATCCGAACCAGTGTTTTGTTAGCTGCTTCGACTGCTCCGTTCATCTGTGGCCTGTAGGGTGACCCCCTTAAGTGACGGATACGACATTATTCGAGGTAGCTTGTGACTTGCTTGGCTGTAAAGTTGGTGCCATTGTCGGTCACCACATCGAAGGGTACGCCATACCGGGTGATAATGTTGTTGCGCAAGAACCTCTGGGTGGCGGCTACCGGGACTGTCTTGTAGGAGGCCACTTCCACCCACTTGGTGAAGTAATCAATGGCCACCAGTATATACCGGTGTCCATTTCTTGGCTATCGGCTTGATCTCCCCTACCACATCCAAGGCCTACATGGAAAATGGCCAAGGAGAAGCCATGTTGTATAATTCCTTGGGGAGCGTGTGGATGAGGTTCCCATGTACCTGGCACTGGTGACAGCGATGGACGTACATGGTGCATTCCACTTCCATTGTGCTCCAGTAGTAGCCTTGAAGCATGATCTTTTTCGCCCGGAGGATCCCGTTCATGTGGAATCCATAGACACCTTTATGGATTTCCTACATAATCGTACGTGCCACGGGCGAGTTTACGCACCGGAGGAGAGTCTAGTTGCGAGATCTTTTGTAGAGCTGTCCGTCGCTGAAGACGTAGCCGGCTGCTAGTCTTGACAACGTACATCTGTCTTGGGTGGTGGCCTTTGGGTGGAACTCTCTGGTCTCCAAGAAGGTTTGTATATCTGAATACCATGGGCAGTCCTCTTGCTGTGAGTTTCTCAGGTTATGGTCTGGGGACCTATAATCTGTGTTGTTTGGCTCGTCAGCCGGAGTTGGTTCTCTGCATTGGTTGGCAGTCTGCTGGTTGCGAGAGCGGCTAGCCAGAGGCACTGCTGTGGGTCTAGCGTCGGCCTATCTAAGGACTTCTGTAAGGCGGTAGACGTCTTCGTTGTAGGCCGGTTGGTGAAGTTTTGTGACTTCTATGGCAATGTTGTGCCCTTCAATGACCGCTACCCATGAGGCTAAGACAGCCAGAGCGTCTGCGTATGGGTTATGCTTGCGGCTGATGTGTTGGAAGTGGACGAACCGGAAGTCGCTTGCTAATTGCAGTACGAGTTCCTGGTACGGCTGGAGTTTGGGGTCTCGGGTTTTCCACCTGTTGAGGGTTTGAGAAATTACCAGCAAGGCATCACCGAATACTTGCAGATGTGTGATCCGAAGTTCCAGCGCAAGTCGTAGCCCCATGATACAAGCCTCGTATTTTTCCTCGTTGTGTGAGCATGTGAAGAGAAGCTACTTGGCTACGGGCAGCATCCTTCCTTGGGGGTCCACTAAGACAACCCTTACCCCGTGACCTTTAGTGTTGACTGCTCCATCGAGGTACAAGGTATGGGGTTTCGGTTGATCAGGATCCAGTTGATCCAGATCTGACTGGTCTAGATTCGGCTCGTCGATGGTTAAGATCGGCTCATCTGGGAAGGAATCTTCTAGCCACTGGTAATCCGGCAAAGGTTGATGTGCCAGGTGGTCGGCCATGGCTTGAGCCTTCATGGACTTCTGGGATACGTACCAGATGTCGAACTCTGCAAGGAGCATTTGCCATTTTACTCACCTGCCTACCAAGGCCGGTTGGTCAAAGAGGTAGCGCAGGGGATCTAGGCGGCTGAGCAACAAAACTGGATAGACCACCTGGTAGTGTCGCAACTTTTTCACTGTCCAGACCAGTGAGAGACAGTACTTTTCAATCAGCTCATACTATTCTTCTATCTTAGTAAACTTTTTACTGAGGTAGTATATGGCCTACTCGATTCTGCCGGTGGCGTCGTGTTGGCCTAATACTGCGCCCATGGAGGAAGCTGTTACCGACAAGTTCAGAAAAAGTGGTTGCTCGGGGTGAGGCGGCACGAGAACTGGTGGTCGGGACAGCTGACGCTTGATGTGGTCGAAGGCAACTTGGCATTTTGTGGTCCATGTGAAGTCGGCATTTTTCTTCAATAGCTTGAAGAAGGGCTCGCAGATCGACGTGAGGCACGAGATGAAACGCGCAATGTATTGTAGCCTACCCAGCAAGCTTCAGATCTGTTGTTCTGTCTCTAGGGGAGGCATATCTAAGATTGCTTTTGCCTTGTCAGGATCTACCTCAATACCTTGTTTGCTGATGACGAAGCCGAAGAGCTTCCCAGTGGTGGCCCCGAAGGTTGATTTTGATGGGTTCAATCTGAGCTTGTACTTCTTTAGGCACTCGAAAAGTCTTCTTAAGTGCTTGAGATGCTGCTGATGAGTGCGCGCTTTCACTACCATGTCGTCGACGTAGACTTTGACTTCTTTGTGCATCATGTCGTGGAAGAGGGTGGTCATGGCTCTTTGGTAAGTAGCACCTGCATT
>JAMKPZ010003802.1:0-17820 GCA_024699675.1 Amphibolis antarctica | reverse complement strand
TAATACGTTCAATATAAATTTCAATTTCTTTTACACCTGATTGTACAATAATATTAATTATGTGACACATACATCTTTGGTGAAATAATTTAAAACCATTTGGTGGACTTATTCTAGTTTTAAACATTGGTATTATTGCAGTATTATTAGTTACATTATCAAAAGTTATACTACCTATTTTATTTTTAATTCCATATAAATCAAAAATTTCCATATTGTTTGCAAAAATTGTTTCAGCAGTATGTGGATGTTGAATTTTTCTAAATCCTATTAATCTTTTTTGTAAAGTCTAATTTTGATCAATATAATGTGCAGTTACAGCTATGTACCCATCCTTAGTTCTATCTAACCAAATATCTGAAGTGCATGCTATACATGTCATTATTATATTCATAACATTAATAAGTTCTAATCTAAGCTTATTAAATGAAATCATAATATCTGATCTAATAGTATTTCTAGATACACGTTTATATTGTGGACAATATGCTTTACTAATATAATTATCAAAATGTTTATTTCCTCCAAAACTTAATGGCAAATCTTCTGAACAAATAAATCTAACATGCAAGTCCCTAGCCCTTTTAGAATCATAAATCCATGAACTAACACTACCTTCAGGAGTAAAAGAAAGTTGGGTTTGAATTGTTTTATCCTTATTCCTATTTTCACATGTACTAATATGTCTAGTTAAATGACTTGTACCGCCAAACGTTTTGCAAGAGAAGTTGGCGTTACAGAGGTTGCAAAAGGCTCGTTCCTCTTCTATGCCATCTGTCATAGTTTTCATCATGATTGTGTACTTTGACCAGATAGAAGCTCTCTTCTGAGACTTCTTCGATAGCACAGTTGAAGTTGAAGTTGAAGCTCTAGTAGTCTCCATTGATGGTGTTACTTTAGCTTCAGGAAAGTTTTGTTGAAGATATCCGTAGCCTTCAGAACTTTGGTCTTGGTAGTGCGCTATTGTTTATGACTTGAGTGAGAAAATTTGAGAAATTGAGAATTTAGATTAGAGTTTGGAGAATTTGGAGTGAAGGAGATGAAGAGTGAGTTGGGTGAAAAATAAAATCCAACTCCCTCAATTTATAAAGAAAAGTTGGTTGAGCCGTTGAGGCGAAAGCTGATCGTTTCACTCGGCAGCCAGTTACCCAATGGGTGGAAGCGGGCCACCTGTTGCCCGAAAGTGGGCCACCCATTGGGCGAAAGTGTGCCGACCGTTGCTACATTGGCACATTGCACCTTGCACCTAGTTGCACCTTACACCTTCCACGACATTTCACCCCAACTGTCGGCCCAATGACTCAGCGACCAGTCCCCCCGCCGGCCACACGACCCGTTTTGCCTCCTCCCGCACACACGATTATTCACCCCGCCAGTTGCACAACCTGACGGCCGGATTAGTGACCCGGCGGCCCATCATCCTGCCGGCGACACAACCTGTTCAGCCCCCTCCCACGCACTGGCGCACGCGACCGTTCACCTGGCTACCGGCCCAATGACTCGGAAGCCATTACCCCCACCGGCCAGACGACCTGTTCTACCTCCTCCTGCACACACGATCGTTCACCCTGCCAGCCGCACAACCCAACGGTCGTCCTAGTGACTCGGCGGCTCGTCCCAGTGACCTAGCGGCCCATCCTAGTGACCCGGCGGCCCATTCTCCCGCCAACGACATGACTCGTTTAGCCCCCTCCAGCACATCGGCGCACGTGATTGTTCATCCCGGCTACCAGCCCAATGACTTGGTGGCCAGTCCTCCCGCCGGCCACACGACCCGTTCTGCCTCTTCCCATGCACACGACCGTTCGCCCTGCCGTTCATCCCGACTGCACAACCTGATTGCCAGCCCAGTGACTCGGTGGCCTATCCACCCCCCCCCCCCCCCCTCACACAACACAGTGGCCTATCTCATGCTGGGCCGGGTCGGGCCTATTTTGTGTCGTGCCGGCACGATACAAACTACCTGGGGGTCTGGCTTAGGCATGACCAATGATATGAAAATTTTTCGTACCATGCCTAGGCTGTACTGAGCTGTGCCAACATAGCCTATTGACAACTCTAAAAGTAACATTGTGAAAAATAAAACTTTTACGCAATGGGTCAATTTTATTTTCGAGGTTAATGCTAATAACAGTTAATCATCATTTTATAATATCATTGTTCTCTGATAATGTAAAATACTTGTATTGTTTCATCGTCAAACATCAAGCTGCGGCAATTATAGATTTTAGTTTTCAAAAGTTTTCAAATTTTATAAATAAATGCAATTATAATTTTCATTAAATACTTGAAAACGTAAAAATCATACTCATATATATTATATACATATAAAATTCTTATTGGATAAAACGGAAACCCAATATTTCTTTCTGTACTTTTATTTCCCAAAGCGTGGCAAGGTTAGCGAGGATGCGGTAGCCTTGTCTCTCCCGGCTCGGAATACAAAGGGGGACAAAAGGCAAAACCACCGCAGCAAAGTTTTCGTCGACGATGGCATCCGCCAGGCAGGGCCACCTCTTGTCCTATTCCCACGGCAGCCGCCTCGCTTCCGCCGTACTTCACTGGGCTCGGGCTTTCTCATCCGACGCCCTCGTCGAGGTCACGCCCGGCGAGATCGGGATCGTCTCCGGCATCCCCGCGGAGCACCTCCGCCGAAAGGTACCGCACCCCATTTCGGATTCCGCCAGCAGCAGAGTGTTATTTCCTTCTTCCGGTGTCCTTTTCCTTCCGAACTAGCACCCTTTCGATAGAAACTATTCACGCGAAATTCAATTCCATTTCAATCATCCTCGTCGACCAAGGAGACGTTCATTCTGTTGTTACTTGTTTTGTTACATGGATCGGTTTCTCTTCGTTGCTTATTTATTTTATCCAAGGCATTGGTCTTCAGGCTAAATAAACAGCTCAATTTGCAGGTAGGTGTTCATTTTGCTTCTACTTTGGGGATCCCACTCTTTCACATCTACTAAAGGGTTATTATCTACTGTGATTACCTGGTTAAGCATTGCTTATGTTCGAATTCGAAACATTTGTGACGAGAAAGGAAGTGGCATCTTTCAATTGTGTGATGTTTTTAAAGGCAAAGGAATGTATCAGATATCTATCTACATTTAACGAGATAGATAAATGTTGTTAAAGGCAACAGAATGTTTAATAACTTCTAAATAATTACGTACCTACTCAATCCTCTCTGTGAAAGGATTTCCTATGTAGGTCACTAGATGGAGATTCAAATCCATTTAACCTGAAAATATGCAGGCCCAGTATTAAATGGATATCAATTTGGATAAATGCATATTCAATTCGAATTTGCTTTGTTTACACCCCTGTTCCTGTGGTTCCAAAATTTATTCCCATAACGGTTGCACTGTCTTTGATGTGCCAATATCCAAGTTGATTCAATTCAAAGTTCTAAATCATGCACCAATGGGTAATGCTCAAGGAACGGTTAATTCTTCATTAGTTGATGTAGTATCTGCTAGCTAGAATTTCATTTTTTTATCAGTACATAATATCTCTTCCAAACATCTCCAAATGATTTAAATGCTTACTTTGGAAGAATATTAATTGAATGTTGAAGCAGGATTTTTTAAGATCTTTTATATGACAGGTGATAATTTATTCACCAGCTCGAACTGCAACTCAACAGGGATCTGGAAAGCTTGGAATATGGAAAATCAATTTTATGTCTACTCAAAAGTATGTTCATTTATTTTTTGGTGACAAATATCTTGTATCGCAGTTCAGCTTCTACAATCACACGTAATTTCTTTAGATGATTTATTGATCATTTTTACTTTGCCTAAAATATTTATTGCACATGGTTTGTACTTGCACGTTCACCTTGCAGGTGGGAAAATCCATTGATGGGATGGACATCCACTGGGGATCCCTATGCCAATGTGGGAGATGCAGCGCTTAGATTTGACAGTGAAGAAGCTGCCAAGGCATTTGCTGAGAAGCATGGCTGGGATTACATGGTATGCTTCATATTCTGAAAAGATTACTATGTCCATTTCATGTCTTTTTAGGGGCATTAAACCAGGCTCTATGTTATTAGTTTATACATTTGATAGTTTCAAATGCTTAACACAATCCTCACACCAAAACTATAAGGCTTTATGTTATTAGTTTTTTCTTATTTCAAGTCTATAAGATTGTGCTATGTGAAACCCACATTTTCCATGTCCAAAGCTAAGAAAAAATGGATTAATTTATTAGAAAGGATCTCCTATAAATATAGTAAAGTAGGGTAAAGCATAATTGGGTTACAAAGATAAATATAGAGTAAAATAAATCGTAGATAAATGGTATCTATAGCACTCAATTATGTATTTTATTCTATGAGCCTTTATCTTAAATAAAAAAGAGTAGAATAAGGTATCTGTTATAGCATTCTTCTTACACTGTGTTGTATAATTTTCACTTTATCACAACTGATAAGCAAGCCATACAATTATATTGAACAAAAAGACTGCAGTGTCCCCCTTATTGTTGAAGAATTGTAACATATGCTAAAGCCACACGTCCACTATCAACTAAGAGCTACAAGATAACAGATCATAATGTAGCATAATATCATTAGTCAGAAGAACATAGCCATCACTGGAGAAGGTAGCAGCATAGCAATAAGTGGTTGGAGATAGTCACATACTAGTGACATTGTAGTAGCTTACTGGATGACATCCGCATTGTTGAACAAACAAGTGTTATTTAGGTATTGTTGCCTGTCACTTAAGGCAACCATGTGAGGTGAAGTGAACCCTTGATGCCTGGGTGATGGGTAGGTGTCAGTAGGCCTCAACAAGTTTTAGGTCTCTTCTTGTAGGTGTCACCTCTCTTACCACACGCTTTAAGCATCTTGATAGCCTTTGTGCAACGTTTCCTTATTTTTCTAATGTTTTTCTCTACTCCAGAAGTTCTTTCATAATGTACTTCATCCAACTCTTTCGTCATCTTAATTATAAAATATATATTTTTCCTCCTTTTTGTATTTTTATTTTCTTTATCTTCTACTAATTTATTCTTGATCAAATATTTTTTAAGCAGGACATCTATTTTATTCATGAGAACTACCATATTTATCTTCCAAATAAAAAATTTAACATTTTTTCCAATTTTTGAATCTACAGGACTTCAACTTATCTAAAATAGAAGATGCTTACTCTTTTACATGTCTATTTATCTAGACTCTAGTTTTTTGTAGTATGTCAACTAGTAACATCAGTGCCTTTAGTTTTTGTGAATTTACGCTTGAAATTCAATGTTCTTATGTTGGAGACAATGTCTTGAGTAAACCTTGAATGCATTTGATATTTGACAATGATATGTTTCTTATTATCTTTATTTCTTTGACTTGTCATTACGGTGTTCATATGTTTGTTTTATTCATATTTGATTTAATTATTGATGCATTATATGGTTATGTTGTTTAATTTTATTATTTATTTATTTATATTTAATAAGTCTTTGCCTTGCTTCAATCTGGCAGTCTTCTTGCCTCTTATCTCTTGTCTTGAGTGTTTTAAGAGGATTTCACCTTGATTTCATCTTTTCATATTTAGTTCAAAGCAGTCTATTGTGAATGGAGCCATATGCGTGCTAGCATACACCAAGGGAGTACTAGGAAAGGGCCTTATTTATAGGAGTAACTATCATTTGAGGGTTGAAACCTTCTTTGACTCCGGGCATGTAGGAGACAAAGGTGACAAAAAGTTCACTTTAGACTACCGTATGTATGTTGGAGGAAAGCTTGTTATGTGATGGAGTAAGAAGTAGGATGTGGTTTCTCAATCTAATGCAAAAGTAGAGTAAACTTGTTGATGGAGTTTGAATTCACAGTTAAGACACCTATGAAGATTTATTGTGACAACTAGGCTGCTATATCCATTGCAAACAATCATACTTTCCATGAGAAGAGGAATCATGTAGTGATATATTTTGCCATTACATTTAGGTTTTTTTGATGTGCAAGATTCTATACACTACATACACCAATTGACCAATTCCTTTACCAAAGATTTTAGTGTTGGAATTTTCAAGACTTTTTATACAAAGTTGGGTGTGATCTCAAGATACACACACAACCTCTCTTTAATGCTAATACAACATACCGATGGTCTTCTCCACAATCATAATGAAAATCATATCAATGTTGTAGAACATGAGAAATATATGTGTGATACTACAAAATTAGATGCTAGTTGAAGAAAATTATGTACCAAGTAGTACCATGAAAATTTGACGGAAGTAGTCACAATGCACAAATTTTATTAATACAATGCATAATAAAAAATAATAATGTTGTATAATATGCTAAGTATAACTAAAATTAGAAAATAAAATTTAAATACTTAAAAGACACTAAAAAATAATATGAACATGATTACATAATGAGGTTGGAGGGCATTTGATCTGATGATCTAGATATTTAAAACAAATCAAACATGTAGTTTAGTTGTAACTCCTTGGCACCTATGTGATGCCTATGTAGGCATCTCAATAAGTAAGACCGCAAGACTTTCACAAGTGAGATGATTTGTAATTTCATGGATTGTTGTAATTCCAACAATTTTTGCTAGTAAATTGTCAAGAATAAGTTCAAATAGTCTATCTATAATTGTGTCCATGGAGATGCCAGGCTACATTGAATAGCTGTACAAACCACATACACTCTTCCAATTTCTTAGTTCAGGGAATGTGCAAAAATAAGTCATATTGCAAAGACACAAAAGTATATACTAAACTTGCCGTTTGTCATTGACTCTTGTGGACTTGTTTTGTCACTAGTTATTTTTGATATTTTGTGTTTCTTAAATTTCCAGGGGACATATTGTCTGTCCATCTGTTCTCTTTGACACAAACACATGGAGATGATGATTATCAGTTTCTCACTTGCAGTAGTGTACCATGTCATGAAAATTTTCAATTATATACCTTTGTCACATCATAGGGCTTACGAGCAAATTTAAAAGGCACTTGATGATATAATGTTCATATTCCTTTACAGGTCAAAAAGTGTCACACTCCCCTCTTGAAGGTTAGTCAAATATGCCGCTTTCATGTGGATTTTTCTCTTAGTCATTTGAAGATGCATTTTGCAAATCAATTTTTTTTCTTCAATTTATTGTTTTGAAATTGCATTTATTCAGGTCTAAATTTGGATTTCCATTAAGCATAAATCCTTGTGGACTTATGTGCCATTTATATAGGATTTTTTTGGTGCTCAGATTCAACAGTTTTTGGATCCTATCTGTAATCACACATATTGGATCCATGTGTGTGAATTTGCATTATTATAGTAAAATGCCTTATAATCCCATGTCAAAATTGGAAGTCATTTTTTACAATTGAAGTTTTTCTTAATCTAGGCATCTAAAATCCTACCCATACATATGCCTTAGAATGAACATGCTGTTCCCTGGTAATTTCCACAGAGATTGCATTACTTTTCTTTTAAATTCCATCAATGTTTTTTCCTTTTATTTGATCTTACATGTTTGCCAATAACGTTGGTATACTTAATGAATATTTATATATTTCCCAACTGCTTTTGATGGGGGGGGGGGGGTGCTGTGTGCAGCCATAATCAGATTCTTGGTGGACCCAGCTGCTCGGGTCTTTCTTGGGAGAATTTCTTTTGTCTTAATTTTTTTAGTTTATTTCTCTTTCCTTATCTTCGATTCTATTTTGGAGTTGATTCTCAAAATGGCCTTTGGGAAGTAGAATCTATGTTGTAAATTCAACCCTAGTAATCAACATGTTTTGTCCTAAAGATCTTTAATTTGATCCGCACAATAGATATGACAGTAGAAAATTAAACTGTTTACTTTGATTCTTTATGATCAATTGGAAAAGCCATAATCTTTGAGACGTACCATTTACATGGTTGCCATGGATGGATAGAGTCCACTAACAATGTTTGATTTGCAATGGTGGTCTTTGAACATGTAGTTTAAGCAACACAACTGATCATCATATTAGCTATGCCGACAAATGCTGTTTATGACATGGATGCCATGATGGGAATATTTGATGGACCTCTAATGATAGTCTGGTTGGCAATGGTGTGATTGTGGACTTTGTTCTAGTTTAAGTAGGTATAAATCGGAACTTTGGAGTTATGCTGGTGGCTATGTGATGCTTTGTTGTGGTACACATTGATGGACTGACGTCTACTGGGTTTTTGGGATTTTTTAAATTATACATTTTTTATTGGATAGTCAAAATACTTCGAAGTAAAGGATTCATATAGTCAATCTTACATAGTAAAATTATCCTTCAAATTGTTGTTTTATTGGATCACCAAAATAATAAATGGGTGTTATTGGGAAGTAACTTCCATGAAGTTATGGGTTTAATTTGATTAAGGATTAGGCGTGCAAAAATAGTTGGGCATCAATTTAAGTCCTCGCTTATTGCTTGCAAGAATCACATGAAACATTTCTTGTGGAGGTTGATGGATTGTAAAAGTTAACACTAAGGAGAGGAAACTCTTAACAAGAGGAAGAGGAAATTCAACATCAATTGTTGGAAGAGAACATTAATGACTTAGGGAAGTAAAAACATTGTGAGAACACAAGAAATAGATGGAAGTACAATGATTTTACTAGTAAACATAACGTTTCTATATAGAAAGACTATATAAAAAAGACAAATACATCCTAAGCAATGTGAGATTGAACCCACATGTAGTACTTAATCTTAATGCATTAATACACACTAACACTCTCCTTAAGCTTGAGTATCTAGCTTGTAACAAATTTAGTAACTCGGCAAATTTGAACGTAATAGGAAATAATAGATACATAGAGAAACATAGTAAACAATTGTAGCATTAGTAACAACAATAGGTAGTGGTAGTTGTTTTACTAGAAGCAATAGCAAATGATAGTAATAATTACTGTATTAGAAGTAGGAACAAAATACACCAATAGTTATTGTAGTAAAAGTAGTAATACTAGTTGTAGCAGTAGCAACAACAAGAATAATATAAGTTGAGGAAGAACCATATCTCAGAAAATAGTAATTATTGGATGATACAATCCGATGCAATAAAAATATAAACAAATGTTTTCTATCATTAGAAAGTAGGTTGATAGATGTAATCTACCCTTAGAATTTTTTGTCTTTTTTTCTTATATATATATATATACTTCCACCATGCATTTTTTATCCAAAATTCCCTTTTTTCTTTTAATTTTCTTTTTCTCTCTCCTTGTCCTTTTCTTTTCTCTGTTTTTTTCTTTTTCTCTCCGTTTTTTCTTCTTTCTCATTTTTATTCTTATTTGTACTTGAAGTGGAAGTAAGAGCTAGAATGACAGAAGACTTATTGGTTTGAAGTTATAGAAATCACTTATGAAGCTTGAGAGGTATGGCAGTTGTTGAACTAATAGAAGTGGTAGTGGTAGCGGTGCTACTTGAATATGTCTACATGATAAAGCTACATGATTATGTCTTTATGAGTACAAATAAAGCAGTGCTATGGTAACTTAAATCTTAATTTTTTAAGTTGTCCTTCGAAATTTGTGCTTTTAAATATGATTGTCTTATTTCATTATTCATATCATGTTTGTACGAAGCTTACGTTTTTCTACTTTTTTCCTGAAGGCCAAGGCCTACGCTGATAACTTCAAATGGAAGGGCCACCCTTAGTCGGATGGAGATTGAACGTGTGTACGTTTTGCCAATAGAGGAGCTTTTCCTTGTATTATTTCTTTATCAATAAAAAACAATCCTTGTGGCAGATGCACTCCACATCACGTTACAACAGTACTACTAAATTGTTCGGCTTTCACCTCTTCGTGATATTATACATTATTTATCCTCTGTTTTATTATCTATAAACATCGAATGGTTGCATGGAAAGAAAAGTAAACAACCCTCCATTATGAAACCTAACAAGGCTTGCAACTAGTCACGATGGCCTTGGGAAGTATGAAACCTTCATCTGAAAGGTGCTATTGGGATTTATAGAAAAATTAAGGTTGCATTTGTTATAGAATTTTTTAATTATATTTACTATTATAATGTGGTAGTATATAATGAATCAATTAAATAGTCATAAGGTATATAATAAATTGTGAAGTGAAAATTTATATAAGAAAATTTGTACAGTAATAATAATATAATAATAATAATATACGAGAATTTACGAAGAATAAGAAACTCAAATTGACTTAAGTGCTTCTTTTGTTCTTTGCCGTGCCCACTCTATCGTCACCCTACAAAAGAAATCACTAGATGAAGTTGACACGGGGAGTTTTCAAGAGATTGATATATTATTTAACAACGAGGTGTTTTAATTTTAAAAATTATAAGGAGTTAGAATTGATAGAAGTTTATCAAAGAAAATTAAATTTTATAGTAAATTGTGTGTAAGAATTTATATGTATAAATTTATAATATGTACAAATTTATGTAAAATTAACTTTACAATTTTGGAAATGAGATTTATAAGAATTTTTATTATATCATGTTTATGTTTTGAAAAATGGTGTAATAAGAATAATTTTTTTCATTGTTACTACTAAAATGGGGAAATAGAGAAAAAAAATTTTTACCAAAAATTATACTAAGCTAAAAAAGTATAAACTTCTAACTCATCGACGTTGCCAAACAAAGCTTACAAATAACTAACTGCTACCAAATGAGGCCGACCATTACCCGCCACTTATCCTGTTGGAGGCCAGCCGTGCGCCGACCATGGTGTCGAAGCCACAAGCTTTCTCTGTGGTTTTTTCTGCTTGGTCGGTGGCGGTACGATACTCTCAGACATTTACCTTTACCTTCTCCAGTTTCGAATGTTTTGATCATAGTAACATTGCTGCTACAATTTTTAATCAATTAAGATATTACACTAAATTGGATATATCAAATCTGTAAAACTTAAAGATCTACATTAAATTTGATATATCATTTTTGTCAATGATATAAGGAATATTATATTAATAAATATATCGATTTTGTGATTTAGTATATCAAAAAGTATAATCTATTAGGTCTCAACACAATCAAATATATCTTACCATTCAAGTATGATATCTCTAATTAATAACAAGATTTTTGTTGTGTAGTGGAAATTTGGTTTAGAAAGAGTTTAATAAGTCAAAGCAATGAAAATATATACATATATGTAATAAAAAGGAAATTAAAGAAAAATAAGTTCACAAAATTTTAATTTCAAATTGACTCTAATAAAATGTTGAACGAAAAGGAAAGGAAAGGAAAAATATTTTCCTTACAAATTCTACTAACCTTAATTAGTAGATGTAACAGGCAAATTGCCTCTTACAGCTAGTGTATTCGGAAATCAAAGGACTTTGCTTTCCAATGAAAAATTAATAGACAGAAACATTGTGATTTGAAGCTTATTTTTAATTTGTTTTAAAAGTAATTTTTTATTCTTTTTAATGATTTCTAGGTATACCTACCCCCGCACCAAATCATATTCCAATTAGTATATTTTCATTGAAATGATAGTACTCTTAATTTGTATTATTTGAATATATCTTGATAAAAAGGATTTCAGGCGATTGATTACATTAATCACTACGTTGGCCTGACGCCACATATATAACGTTCAGATGAGTAACTCTTGCCTAATCAAATCGCAAGCCATATATAATGCATCGCGGATTAAAAAACCACAAGTGATCGAACCACACAACATGCGCTAGCTCCCAGATAGGGTTATTCTTCACGCATCAACATATATTGTAGAAGCGGGAGTAGCATCAAAGAAGAATCAAGGAACAACAATCACAATTAATTCCAACGACACGATATATGGATATAGGTCTTCCTTTCACTCCCCCATTAATTATTCTTAATTAATTATGTGCGAGAATGGAGATGCATCTCTTAGTAGTCGATCGACACGCGCAGACCCAATTAATCCCTCATCACCAACATACATGTTGCCCTCCAATCTCCGGGCTCAAAAACAAGCATCCAGAACGCAGCAGCAGCAAAGCGCAGCTAAACTGCATGCCCAAACCCAAGCAAGCGCATAAAGGCACGTAGATCCATAGACACATAAGTAAATCAACACATGCATGCATATATACAGGTAGAGAATTGAAGAACATACATACATATACATACATACATACATACATATATATATATATATATATATATATTTGTATATGAGAACTAATTCTCTAATGACACCATCAGAGTTATTTTTCTAATGATGTTTAACTTTAAGTTATTTTTTCATATATATACAGTAAAGAAAGATTAAGGAAAGATTTAAATAACAATGAATGAGAGATTCAAATGGATAGTGGTATATTACAAAAATTCTAATAAAAACATCTATAACTTTTCAATCAATGGAAGTAGAGAGGAAAATGTCGTTATTGGGCAATAAGGGTTGTGGTATGGTGTACACGATAAATTATTAAAAAATTTAAATAATTAAAATTTAATCTAAACTATTAAATTAAGAAAATATTAGAAAAATAACTCAATATCAAAATCATGCATGCACGAAGAGTTAATTAATAGTTGTGTTGTTGGCCGTGGAAGGTACGTATATATATATATATATGGTCCTTACCATCCTTGCAAGAAGCCAGATCCACTGCTACTCTGCTGCGGCGGAGGCTGTCCGTATCCCTGCGGAGGGTAGGCCTGCGCTGGATAACCGGGTGGAGCATACGGATCCTTCCCATAACCTGCATATAACAAACCCAAAAATACACATCTCGATCGCCATGTAATGATCAACAAGAAGAAGAAGAAGAAGAAGAAGACGACGAAGAAGAAGGAGAATGAGGAGGTGTTTTGATAATTTGTTCTCACCTTGGGGAGGCGGGACTCCGACGGGAGGCTGCTGGCCGTAATAACTCATGGCGACCGACCGATCGGCAGCCGCCCTTCCTTCGTGGAGGGTGGAGGAAGACGGTGGAGGATCTCCACCTCTTTCCCTCTCTCGATCGATCGATTATAATCGATGGAGGGAGAGGAAGATGGGGTCTTGGGACTTTTCTTTTCCGGGAAGTATTTTTGTTTTTGACGCGGACGCGGTTTGACTAATTACAGTTCTCATACGATTGCCATCCGCGCGGCAACCGTTGATTGGTTGAGTTTGTGGGGTGCTCCACCTCTCTCATCCCCGAGCATGGTGTTGCAGCCGTTGACCAGGTCAATTTCGATCTGAATCGATCCATTTTTTTGAATTTGTTTGCGTACAACGCGGAAACATGTTTGGTGGGAGCACGAGGTGCTCGTGTACGTCATGCTGTAAGAGGTATTTGTTTTTGGATTGACTTTTAATACATGTTTTTAATGTATTGAAGTGATATCTCAGTGGTTAAGAAATTTTTTATTAAAGTTTATAGACTTGTATTCAAAACTTTACTAATAATTTAAAAAAATGTACATTTTTAATGCAACTAAATTGGTAGACAAAAAGGTAAATTTAATCAGATTTAGAATGGTTAACCTGCAAATGATAGGAGGTGAAATAGTATTAAGAGGTCCACCACCACAAGTTCTACTCCGGTGTGACCATGAAGAGGTCCACCATCATCGCCGTCCGCTTCGTCTTTCTCGGCGGCGGCTTCCTCGCCATCTTTCTCTTCTGGTTCTTCTACTCCGTCGTCATCTCCGCCCCCTTCTCCTTCGTCTCACTCCCCACCTCCACCGCCACCAAGGCAGGAGCCACCTTCTACTCCGACCCAAACCTCAACTACACCATCACCGCGCCACTCCACGACTGGGACTCCAAGCGGAGGCTGTGGCTGGACCAAAACCCTTCCTTCAAGCCCACCTCGCCCACCACCGTCGTCGTCGTCTCCGGCTCACAATCCACCCCGTGTTCCAACCCCATGGGCGACCATCTCCTCCTCCGCTTCTTCAAGAACAAGGTCGACTACTGCCGGATCCACGGCCACGCCTTCTTCTACAACAATCTTCGGTTCCATTCCAAGATGTACGGGTACTGGACCAAGATGCCCACCCTCCGGTCCATCATGGTTGCCCACCCGGAGGCCGAGTGGATCTGGTGGATCGACGACGACGCCGTCATCACCGACATGGACTACAAGCTCCCCCTCGACAAGTACAGAAGCCACAACCTCATCGTCTATGGCTGGCATGACGAGGTCTTCGTCAGGAAGAGCTGGGTAGGACTCAACGCCGGGGTCTTCCTCGTCAGGAACTGCCAGTGGTCGATGGATTTCATCAACATGTGGGCCAAAATGGGACCCCAATAACCAGACTACGTTCAATGGGGGAGAACCAAGAAAGAATTTCTCAAAAACAAGGACCATTTGGAATCCGACGGCCAGTCGGGACTGGTGTATCTACTACTGACGGAGGGTAGCAAGCTGAGGGACAATATCTACTTGGAGACGGAGTACCTCCTCAGCGGCTATTGGGTAAGCATAGTACCCAACCTGAACAACATCACCAAGGAGGACCTCGAGCTGGAGAGGAGAACGGCGGAGCTGAGAAGGAGGCACGCGGAGGTGGTTAGGAAAAAAGTGGCGGAGAACCGGAGGCCAAGGCCTTTCGTCACCCATTTCACCGGGTGCCAGCCTTGCTCGGGGAACCACAACTTCTTGTACTCCGGCGAGAAGTGCCGGGATGGGATGAGAAAAGCGCTGGACTTCGCTGACGATCAGGTTCTGAGGTACTATGGGTTCAGGCACGTCAGACCCGGTGCGGAGGCGGAGGTCCGGCCGGTGCCGTATGATTTCCCGGCGGAGTAGGGCTCGCCGTTCGCGTGGCTACCGATGGGTAATGGCATATTAAAAAAAAAACGTTTCCTTACTTATTTGTAAAATTTGAATCTACACGTAATTAGATAAATTTTAAAAGATTTTTATGCAAATTAATCGCAAAATTTGCAACGTGCGTGCATAGAGGCGCATGGCTATGTTGAACGGATGTATGGTTTGAACGATCAGGGCCGTGTTGGCACCATTTATGTATGGTTTGATCGTGTTGTTTAATAATACGGTATAAAAAAAATGTGTCGTAAGTCGTACTTAGGTTAGACCTTCAGGTCGTTTGTACTGTGTCGGTATGACACAAATTTCAGTATGAAATAGGTACGACTCGACTCAGTACGAGACTACTAGGTGGGTCGCGGACTCACAGGAGGGGGGAGCTAAGGAGGGTTAGAGAGGAACATCGGTCACTTGGTTGCGGGAGGGGGGGGGGAGGGGGTTGAACGATCCAGTCGTCGGGTCGTGCGGTCAGCAGGGTGAACGATCGCGTGCGCAGGAGGGAGGGGGTTGAATGAGTCGTGTGGCCGATGGGGGGGATGGGCTGTCGGGTCATGTGACCGACAAGGTGAACAGTCACATACGTCGATGCATCGAGAGGGCTCAATAGGTCGTGTCTCCGGTGGGGGGGATAGGCCACCGAGTTGTGCGGCCGGTGGGGGGACTGGCTGCCAAATCATTGGGTCGACAACCAGGATGAACGATCGCATGCACCGATGCGCAGGAGGGGGTTGAACGAGTCGTGTCGCTTGCAGAGGGATGGGTCGTTGGGTCACTGGGTCGGCTGTCGGGTTGTGCGGTCGGCTGGGTGAATGATCGTGTATGCGAGAGGAGGCAGAATGGGTCATATGGCCGGCGGGGGGACTAGCCACCGGGTCATT
Organism: Amphibolis antarctica; assembly: GCA_024699675.1. NCBI lineage: Eukaryota > Viridiplantae > Streptophyta > Magnoliopsida > Alismatales > Cymodoceaceae > Amphibolis > Amphibolis antarctica. Next base: position 2,198 of record JAMKPZ010003802.1, on the reverse strand, counting down.
AGGTCGACAACCGGAGTGAACGGTTGCATGCGCTGGTGCGCGAGAGGGGACTGAACAGGTTGTGTGGCCAGCTGGGGGACAGGCCGCTAGGTCATTGGGCTGGCAACCAAGGTGAACAGTCATGTGTGAGGGCACGCGGGATGGGCCGATGGGGAACCGTGCCTGGGTCGGCCATCAGGTCATGGCTTGCAAGGTGCAACGCAGCAATGGTCAACACGCTTCCAAGCAACGGGCAGTCCACTTCAGCGCAACGGGTGGCCCACTTCAGCGCAACGGGTGGCCCACTTCCGTGCAACGGGCGACCGACTACCGGGTGAAACAATCGACTGCCGCCTCAACGGCTCAGCCAACTTTTCTCTATAAATTGAGGGAGTTGGATTTTATTTTTCACTCAACTCACTCCTCATCTCCTTCACTCCAAATTCTCCAAACTCTAATCCCAATTCTCAATTCTCAATTTTTCAAATTTTTTCACTTAAGTCACAAACAATGGCGCACTACCAAGGCCAAAGTTCTGAAGTTTATGGATATCCTCAAGAAAGCTTTCCTGAAGCTGAAGTAACATCGTCAATGGAGACTACTGAAACTTCAACTTCAACTGTGCCACTGAGGAAGTCTCGGAAGAGAACTTCCATCTGGTCAAAGTACACAATCATGATGAAAGTTATGGCAGACGGCACAAAAGAGGAATGAGCCTTCTGCAACATCTGTAACGTCGATTTCTCTTGCAAAATGTCTGGCGGTATAGGTTATTTAACTAGGCATATTAGTACCTGTGAAAATAGGAATAAGGATAAAATAATTCAAACCCAACTTTCTTTTACTCCTAAGAGTAGTGTTAGTTCATGGACTTATGATTCTAAAAGGGCTAGGGACTTGCATGCTAGATTTATTTGTTCAAAAGATTTACCATTAAGTTTTGGAGGAAATAAACATTTTGATAATTATATTAGTAAAGCATATTGTCCACAATATAAATGTTTATTTAGAAATATTATTAGGTTAGATATTATGATTTCATTTAATAAGCTTATATTAGAACTTATTAATGTTATGAGTACAATAATGACATGTATAGCATGCACTCCAGATATTTGATCGGGTAGAACTAAAGATGGGTACATAGATGTAACTGCACATTATATTGATCAAAATTATATTTTACAAAAAAAATTAATAAGATTTAGAAAAATTTAACATCCACATATTGTTGAAACAATTTTTGCAAACATTATGGAAATTTTTGATTTATATGGAATTAGAAATAAAATAGGTAGTATAATTTTTAATAATGCAGCTAATAATACTGCAACAATACCATTGTTTAAAACTAGAATAAGTCTATCAAATGATTTTAAATTATTTCACTAAAGATGTATGTGTCACATAATTAATATTATTGTACAATCAGGTGTAAAAGAAATTAAAATTTATATTGAACTTATTAGGGATGTTGTAAGTTTTATAACTAGTTCTAGAAAGTGGTAGTAACAATTTGATGAAATATGTGATACTTTTGAAATGCTGCATAAAAAATTCTCTTTAAATGTTCAACATAGGTGGAATTCATTATATTTAATGTTAGAAAGTGTATTACCATATGAAATTCCAATAATGTTTTTGTATAATCGTCATCCTTGTGATGATTATCAAAAACAATTAACTGGGAATGATTTTAAAATTGTAAAATTTTTAAAACCTTTTTATGATGCAACAGATAGATTATCAGGAATTTATTATTCTACATCTGTTTATATGTTGCATCATTTATATGATATTTCAGAGTTTTTAATAAATATGAGGCATATCCATTTTTTGAACCAATAGTAAATAACATGAAACAAAAAATTTTAAATATTGGAATGAAATCCCTACATTATATATTTTGAGTGCATGCTTAGATCCTAGGTGTAAAATAAGATATGCTAGTAAATTAATTAGAGGAATACAAATGAGTTTAGGTGTAGATTTAAGATTAAATGTTAGTACAATAGAAGAATAATTAAATCAAATATTTGATTTATACACACAAAGATATAGATTAAGAATAGAACATTCTCCTCCACCAATGTCTACAATACTAAAATCAAATGTTGGACCATCTTTAGATTCTTGGGCATTTTTACAAGATTCAAGATTTGATAAAGATATTCCAACATCATCATCATATAATTATAATCCTATACTATCTAGACAAG
>JAMKPZ010003801.1:0-16244 GCA_024699675.1 Amphibolis antarctica | reverse complement strand
ATCTGACCTAATAGTATTTCTAGATACACGTTTATATTGTGGACAATATGCTTTACTAATATAATTATCAAAACGTTTATTTCCTCCAAAACTTATTGATAAATCTTCTGAATAAATAAATCTAGCATGCAAGTCTCTAATCCTTTTAGAATCATAAGTTCATAAACTAACACTACCCTTAGGAGTAAAAGAAAGTTTGGTTTGAATTGTTTTATCTTTATTCCTATTTTCACATGTATTAATATGCTTAGTTAAATGACCTGTACCGGCAGACTTTTTGTAAGAGAAGTCGGCATTACAGAGGTTGCAGAAGGCTCGTTCCTCTTCTGTGCCGTCTGTCTTAGCTTTCATCATGATTGTATACTTTTACCAGATGGAAACTCTCTTCTGAGACTTCCTTGGCGGCACATTTGAAGTTGAAGTTACAGTAGTCTCCATTGATGGTGTTACTATAGCTTCAAGAAATTTTTCTTGAGGATATTCGTAGCCTCTAAAACTTTGGCCTTAGTAGTGCATCATTGTTTGTGACTAGAGTGAGAAAATTTGAGAAATTGAGAATTAAGATTAGAGTTTTGGGAATTTGAAGTGAATGAGATAATGAGAGAGTTGAGTGAAAAATAAAATCCAACTCTTTCAATTTATAGATAAAAGTTGGTTGAGTCGTTGAGGCAGTAGCCGACCATTTCACTCGGCAGTCGGTCGCCTGTTGCGCGGAATTGGGCCGCCCGTTGGGCGAAAGTGTGCCATTGTTGCGTTGCACCTTGCAAGCCGTGACCCAACGGCCAACCTAGGCATGATTCCCCATCGGCCCATCCCACCTGCCCGCACACGTGACCATTCACCCCGTCGGCCACACAACCCGTTCAAACCCCTCCCTCGCTTCGGCGCACGCGACCGTTCACCCTGGCTGCCGGCCCAATGACTGTACCCTCTCTTTCATCCGGCTATCACTCGAAAGCCAATGGGTTTCCGCCAGCCCCGCCGGCGGATGGGCTGAGGTACAGAGAATTGAAAGGTGTTTGTATGAGCGCATCACCACGTGAGGTGGATGGCTCGTTGAATGGAGTCGCCACCTTATTTTTGGGTAGAAAACAAGGAAAACCGGAAGGGGGAAGTGTCCTTCCATCATCAAAGTGATAAAGCCATACGGATGACGTAAAATTATGTAACGAAAATTTGAGAGAACTGGATACGGGGCTCAGGGTACTGTTGGGGAAGGTGTTAGGCACCCCTAGACAGCCCGGGTGGTCCTGGCCTCTCTCCGGCTCTAAAACGGAAAACTACGATAGTTAGTCTTGTCACATGTAACCTTTCCTCGGAAAACTTTTCGAAGGCTGGTTGTTTGTACCGGCTTGCTGGCGACAAGCTAGGTGGTTCCTCGAGTCATTTGTGTAAAGAGGGGTTTTCGGGGAATCGGGGGCTGGTTGTTTGTACCGGCTTGCCGCCGGCAAGCCGAGTGGTTCCCTGAATCTTCTGTGTAAAGATGGGTTTTTGGGGAATCGGGGCCTGGTTGTTTGTACCGGCTTGCCGGCGGCAAGCCGGGTGGTTCCCTGAATCGTCTGTGTAAAGATGGGTTTTTTTGGGGAAGCGGCGGCGGCTTCCTTGAACCGGCTTGCCGGCGGCCAGCCGGCTGCTTTCCCCCACTCTCTTGCACCCATGGGGGTTTTGGGGAAGCGGCGGCCGGTTCCTTGAACCGGCCTGTCGGTGGCTGGCCGGCTGCTTTCCCCACTCATTTGCACCCATGGGGGTTTAGGGGAAGCGGCGGCTAGCCGGCTGCTTTCCCCACTCCTTTGCACCCATGGGGGTTTAGGGGAAGCGGCGGCTAGCTGGCTGCTTTCCCCACTCGTTTGCACCCATGGGGGTTTAGGGGAAGCGGCGACCGGCTACTTTCCCCACTCCTTTGCACCCATGGGGGTTTTGGGGAAGCGGCGGTCGGTTCCTTGAACCAGCCTGCCGGCGGCTAGTCGGCTGCTTTCCCCACTCCTTCGCACCCATGGGGGTTTTGGGGAAGTGGCAGCCGGTTCCTTGAACCAGCCTGCCGGCGGCTAGCCGGCTGCTTTCCCCAGAAAAATGGAAACCGTTGGGTTGTACGTTTCGTACCCCCAGATGGCCATTTCCGGCTTCCTTGCCGGCGGCGTCATCCCGGAAATCTTTCTGGGGCATCCCAGAAATCTTTCTAGGGCATCTCGAAAATCTTTCTGGGTCCCGGAAATCTTTCTACGCCTCTCGAAAAAGAAATGGGCATCGTCGGGTTGTACGTGTTCGTACCCCCGGATGGCCACCATCGGTTTCCTTGCCGGCGGCGTTATCCCGAAAATCTTTCTGGGACCCCAAGAAAGACATGCGGGGGTTGGATAAAAATTCGTAAAGCTGGTTGGGAAACTTCTGAGTTTCTACTTAAAAGACCCGACAGAGGGGTCACGACTGAACCGAGCTTGACCGAGCCAGGTGGATTCACCCGGCCAGGAGGGCGGCCACCGATACCTTCGGACGTGTTTCCGAAGGAATGGTACCCGGGTCTGCCCTCCAACCGTTTCCTTGCGCAAGAAAGGCGTTATGTGGTCGGGGCCCGAGAAAACATTGGAAGGATGTACGTAAAAATGGCGAGGGTGGAGGAGCTCACCTGCAGGGGGGTCATCGACGGGGATCGGAAGTCCTCGCTCCAGTGCGGCGAAGGGACGTCGGGGCTCCGAGCTGTTTCCCTCCTTCAGAAATCTCTGTTCTCTCGTTCCTTTCATTCCAGCCTCCTCCTTGATGCAGGGGGGCTGACCCTTTTATAAACGGTTGCCTTCCTTCTTTGGGGCGCCTGAAGATGGAAGGCGGTGTGATTTCGGGTTTGATTACGCGATCCGCGTAACTGATTGATTTGCGAGATTTTAGTGATTAAATCCCATCGTATTTTCTGATTGATTCAACTTTCCCTTTGGGTAGTCAACCGGTAGCCACCAAGTGGTAGGCGGAAGCCGGCTGGCCCCCGTCATTTTCACCAAATGTGGGTTTTTTTGGGGGATCCGGGTGCCGCTTCCTTGAAGTGGCTTGCCAGCAGCAAGCCGGCTCCGTCCCCCTAACTGTGGGTTTTTGGGGAATCCGGGTGCCGCTTCCTTGAAGCGGCTAGCCAGGTAGTTCCCCGGACGTTTGTACCAAATGTGGGTTTTTGGGGATCCGGGTGCTGCTTCATTGAAGCGGCTTACCGGCGGCAAGCCGGCTCCATGCCCCAACTGTGGGTTTTTGGGGAATCCGGGTGCCGCTTCCCTGAAGCGGCTAGCCGGGTAGTTCCCCGAACGTTTGTACCAAATGTGGGTGTTTGGGGGATCCGGGTGCCGCTTCATTGAAGCGGCTTGCCGACGGCAAGCCGGCTCCATCCGCCCAACTGTGGGTTTTTGGGGAATCCGGGTGCCGCTTCCTTGAAGCGGCTAGCCGGGTAGTTCCCCGGACGTTTGTACCAAATGTGGGTGTTTGGGGGATCCGGGTGCCGCTTCATTGAAGCGGCTTGCCGGCGGCAAGCCAGCTCCATCCGCCCAACTGTGGGTTTTTGGGGAATCCTGGTGCCGCTTCCTTGAAGCGGCTAGCCGGGTAGTTCCCCGGACATTTGTACCAAATGTGGGTTTTTGGGGGATCCGGGTGCCACTTCATTGAAGTGGCTTACCGGCGGCAAGCCGGCTCCATCCCCCAACTGTGAGTTTTTGGGGAATTCGGGTGCCGCTTCCTTGAAGCGGCTGTTCAGGTTGCCAGGTGAACTGGGCGGCAGCAGTTCAGCGCCAGATGCGTGGCGTGATCCTCCCGGGCTAGCGACCTCCCGGCCAGTTGCTCTTCGGGGAGGCGATGGTGGAACTTGCCCACTTCCTCTGCATCTCAACCGGGGGTTGGTAGAGGGTCCCACTCCAGACCCGGCCCATTACATCGGTTGACCTGGGCCGGTATGAGAGGCTCGCGTCGAAGTGGAGCAGCTCGTCGTCCGGCGGGACTTCGACCGAGCGCCATCCTCCTGCTCTTGCTTCTGCTTCTCGGTCCATCGGTGGCGGGCCGGTTTGGTCACCCGATCCCTACGTCTAAGTATGGCTTTCGGGGTACCGACAACCGGGTTTTCTTACCGGTTTGCCGGTGGCAGGCCGGTTTGGCCTCCCGATCCATACGTCTAAGTATGGCTTTCGAGGTATCGGAAATCGGGTTTTCTTACCGGTTTGCCAGTGGCGGGCCGGTTTGGCCACCCGATCCATGTGTCTAACCATGGCTTTCGGGGTACCGGCAACCGGGTTTTCTTACCGGTTCGCCGGTGGCGGGCCGGTTTGGCCACCCAATCCATACGTCCAAGTATGGTTTTCGGGGTATCGGCAACCTGGTTTTCTTACCGGTTTGCCGGTGGCGGGCCAGTTTGGTCACCCGATCCATACGTCTAAGTATGGTTTTCGGGGTGCCGGCAACCGAGTTTACTTACCGGTTTGCCAGTGGCAGGCCGGTTTGGCCACCCGATCCATACGTCTAAGTATGGCTTTCGGGGTACCGGCAACCGAGTTTTCTTACCAGTTTGCCGGTGGTGGGCCGGTTTGGTCACCCGATCAATACTTCTAAGTATGGTTTTCGGGGTATCGGCAACCGGGTTTTCTTATCGATTTGCCGGTGGTGGGCCGGTTTGGCCACCCGATCCCTAGGTCTAAGTATGGCTTTCGTGGTACTGGCAACCGGGTTTTCTTATCGGTTTGCCAGTGGCGGGCCAGTTTGGCCACCCAATCCATACGTCTAAGTATGGCTTTCGGGGTACCGGCAACCGGGTTTTCTTACCGGTTTGCCGGTGGTGGGCCAGTTTGTCCACACGATCCATACGTCTAAGTATGGTTTTAGAGAGTGTTGAGGAGTCGACCGTACCTGGGTTCCGGTGGCAGTGGCCAGCTGATTTACCCGGCAACCGGCTGATTCCTCTGCGTGGCGTCTCATCTTGTGCGGGTCGTGGTCCGGGGGTCCAACGGTCTGAGCTGGTGTACATGGGCGAGCTTTCCTCACCTTTGCCTGGAATAGTCGACGTTCTGGGTTGTGTTGAGGAGTTGAACATCCTCGGGTAGTGGTGGCGGTGGCCGGCTGATATTACCTGGCAACCGGTTGTTTTGCCTGCACACTTGATTAGACGTTAGTTCCCAAAGGTGGGGAAGGAGTGTTGTTCCTTCCCCTCATCTATGAATATCTGTGTCATGTCGAGTGGAAAGGTCGGGATGTTTCCTAGTGACTCCTTTTCTGGCATTTCGTTTTGTTGATTCTGTATAGGGGCTTTCAAGCAGGTTCCCGTGATGGAGTTTGCGCAAGGTAGCTGTTCCGACCCAATTGTGCTATCTGGACCTATAGGGGAATGAAAGGTGGCTCACCTCACGTCAAGAGATGACCACTGGACATTCACGCATGTGAGTCTGGGAACTTGGTTCCCTTGTCCAGTGGAAATGACCCTTAGGCGACAACAATGGGTTGAGAGGAGAGATTCGAGAGCTGTCCTTCTGCCCATTGTTATGTTGATTCTTCCTTACGAGTTCGCTCTGGGGTGGTAGAGGTAGCAGATAGAGCTGTGTGGGTTCCGGAAATGTGGGCATCGGAACCCGAGGGTGGAAGCGACTTTCAATGGGATGCCAAGCCCAATGTTGACAACTTAGCTGGGATGTCAAGCCCTAGGAGAAGAGAAGAAAGGGAGAAGTGGGTGTCGGAAAATGGGTTCCGACACCCGGTTGTGTTGGCGGACTTTGATGGGTTGCCAAGCTTTGAAAGAAGGGGATACTTGGTCAATCGCGACAAGTCGGGTATTGGACTGCCAACAAACGGTGAAATCCTAAGTTCTACCCTTCCCTTACATAGGAGTCCGTATGCTTCCAGGACTCAACAACAAGTAACTTTTCCTTTTCTTTTTCTTTTACTCTCTTTTTTTCCTTCTTTTTTTTCTTTCTCTTTTTTTTTTTTTTTTTTTTGAAGAAGGATTCTAGTCACTGACTTTTCTTCTTCTCTGTTTTCCTTTTCTGTTACAAAAATAGAAGATCGAAATAAAAAACTAAATAAGAGAATGCTACTAGCCCTCCCCACGTGCTGTTGGCAAGCGAAATAACCCGATATTGTCGCGGTTGGGTCCAAGGGGAATACCTTACCTAGAGGGAGCCAAAGTTTGTGGTCTTCCTCATTGTTGGGTGGCACTCGGGCTAGGTAAAAATGGGGGGTTGGATACTCATTTGCGGGGAGAAGTGATCTCCTGTTGGTATATCGTAACCACTCGGAATCAACAAAGACTATGGGGACAAGGACGAACCTAGATTACTCACCCTGTTCCATCTTTGTGCCATCGAAGTTAAACAAGATGGGTGCTCAGATTTTTGGTGTAGAAGTCAGGATGTAGTTGATGTCACTCCTGGGGTCAGTAGTTCGTCCCAGAGGTCCGGATAGCATTTCTTGAGTCGGATATGCTGCCTACTGCCACAAACTGTTCTCACCGTCAGCGGTGGGTATGGCTGCCGGGTTGTGACCCGGGACCTAAACAAACCTGTGGGGTGAAGTTTTGGCTAGTTTTTTCGACCCTCTTCCTTTTCCCCACGGACGGGGTAAGATGACTAATGAGTTGGACCTGCTCATCATGTGTGCATCGTGCGTGCCTCGGGTGACATGTAAGTCATAAAAGGGAATTCATGTGCAGGGACATACGCAGTGCAGTCTGCTTCTATTGTGCTCCAGTAGTAGCCTTGAAGCATGATCTTTTTCGCTAGGAGGATCCCATTCATGTGGGATCCACAGACACCTTCATGGATTTCTTGCATAATCGTATGTGCTTCGGGCGAGGTTACGCACCGGAGGAGAGTCTGGTTGTGGGATCTTTTGTAGAGTTGTCCACCGCTGAAGACGTAGTCGGCTGCCAGTCTTGACAATGTACGTCTGGGGGGAACTCTCCGGTCTCCAAGAAGGCTTGTATATCTAAGTACCAGGGGCGGTCCTCTTGTTGTGAATCTCTCCGGTTATGGTCCGAGGACCTATGATCTGTGTTGTTTGGTTCGTCAACCGGAGTTGGTTCTCTGCGTTGGTCGGTAGCCTGCTGGTTGCTGGAGTTGGTAGCCAGAGGCACAGCTGTGGGTGTGGTGTTGGCCTGTCTGGGGATTTCTGTAAGGGGGTAGACGTCCTCGCTGTAGGCCGGTCGGTGAAGTGTTGTGACTTCTATGGCAATGCTCTGCCCTTCCGTGACTGCTACCCATGAGGCTAAGACGGCCAGAGCGTTTGCGTATGGGTTGTGCTTGCAGCTAATGTGTTGGAAGTGGACGAACCGGAAGTCGCTTACTAATTGCAATACGATTTCCTGGTAGGGCTGGAGCTTGGGGTCTCGGGTTTTCCACCTGTTGAGGGTTTGAGAAATTACCAGCATGGCATCGCCAAATACTTGCAGATGTGTGACTCGGAGTTCCAGCGCAAGTCGTAGCCCCATGATACAAGCCTCGTATTCTGCATCATTGTGTGAGCATGTGAAGAGAAGCCGCTTGGCTACGGGCAGCATCCTTCCTTGGGGATCCACTAGGACGACTCCTACCCCACGACCTTTGGCGTTGATTGCTCCGTCGATGTACATGGTATGGGGTTTCGGTTGATCAGGATCCAGTTGATCCAGATCCGACTGGTCTGGATTCGGCTCGTCGATGATGAAGATCGGCTCGTCTGGGAAGGAATCTTCTAGTGGCTGGTAATCCGGCAAGGGGTGGTGTGCCAGCTGGTCAGCCATGGCTTGAGCCTTCATGGACTTCTGGGATACGTACCGGATGTCGAACTCTGCAAGGAGCATTTGCCATTTTACGCACCTGCCTACCAAGGCCGGTTGGTCAAAGAGGTAGCGCAGGGGATCTAGGCGGCTGAGCAACAAAATTGGATAGACCACCAGGTAGTGTCGCAACTTTTTTACCATCCAGACCAGTGAGAGATAGTACTTTTCAATCAGCTCATACCGCTCTTCTACCTCAGTAAACTTTTTACTGAGGTAGTATATGGCCTGCTCGATTCTGCCGATGGTATCGTGTTGGCCCAATACTGCGCCCATGGAGGAAGCTGTTACCGACATGTACAGGAAAAGTGGTCGTCCGGGGTGAGGTGGCACAAGAACCGACGGTCGGGATGCCAAGCCCTGCCGTTGAAGGAGCGGGTTCCGGCGTGAGTCGTGCGGAAGCCATCAGGCTTGCCTTCCGATGTTGATGACCTACAAGCCTGGAATGTTCCCACCTAGGTCATCAGGCGGGTGTTGCGGTGCTAGTTTGAAGGAGAGGGGGAAGGAGCGCACCTTGTCGTCTCCTTTCCCTGTACAAACCAGTCGGACGCTACATCCATTTCTAAAGTTTCTCCCTGTAAGATTGGCACTGGTGAGGGAGGTCGGTGAAGAGTTGGGTTCCCGGCGCATACTGGAGATTCTCCGAATAGTTGCAGCAGGCCGTCTTCGAGCTCCTGATCGGGTTGCAGGTTGTCCTCCCAGGGCTCCATGCGTCTGGACAGATAGTCAAAGCCATTTGGGTTTTGGAGATTTAGTGGTGAGGCGGCAATCGTCTCAGGGACTGGGTGTTGTGACTCAAGCAACGCCACGCTGCTACGAATTGTCCTGGGTAGTAGTAATTTTCAGCTAGTATGACGATGACCTCCCCCTTCCATAGGAACTTAAGCATCCTATGGAGGGTGGAAGGCACAATGGAGTTTTGGTGGAGGAACGGGCAGCCCAGGATGAGATTATAGCTTGGTGGAATGTCTACCACGTGCACAGGAACCTCGAAAGTTGCTGGTCCGATGACGAGAGGAAGGATGACTTCACTTTTAGCTTCGTGAAGGGTGCCATCGAACCCTCTCATCACCCGGTCAGTGGGGAGCAAGTCTTGTTCTTTGATCCCTAGCTTATGCAGGACTTGTAGTGAGCACAGGTTTAGCTCGGATCCATCGTCAATCATCACCATTGGGATGCAAAGGCCCTTGTATTGTACCCAGATGTACAAGGACAAGTTGTGGTTGGTCCTCGCTGGCGAGAGATCTAGATCTGAGAAATAGACGAAGGAGGGGACTATTACCATGGCCACCATTCCTTCTATGGCCCCAAGAGCGAGACTTTGGTCCACTTTGGCCACTTGCAGTGCTTTGAGGAGGGTTTCTCGGTGCTCGGTAGAGGATCGGAGCAAGTCCCATAAAGAGATGTCTGCCTGTATCCCTTGCAGCTGGATTGACAGGTTTGGGAGCGACGGCGACTGGGTGGTCGATACTGAGGAGGCGGCTACCGGCCTTGTTGAAGCGACGGCCGATGGTCGGTTACCGGTTGGAGTTCGTCTTGCTATTCCTGGGATGGAGATCCCTCTGGGGTGCGACTATGGCTGATACACTTGGCCAGACCTGGTAATAGCCGTGCATGTGGATGGCTGTTCTATCCCCTTGCCTTTATGTTGTTCAAAGGTGAGCGTGGCCGGAGGGGAGGGCCTGGTGAGTTGCTGCTTTGCCAGGTGTGATTGGAGTGGTGCTGGAGAGGCCGTGCCGGCTGGAGTGCCGGTTGTGGATGCAAAACCAACAGTTGAGGCCTTGGGGTTCGGAGGTACCGCCGGGATGACTGCTCTGATTGGGGCAGCAAGTGAGTAAAGAGTTACCTTGGGCTGAGCCCGTGTGGTCGTCCCGGTGGATGGCTCCCTTGACGCGGCAACCAGTTCTTTTGACGCAGCAATCATAGGCGCCACCCGAGCGAAGAATTTTCCTGCAGGTGGGGATGACGTCTGTTGCGGCGTAGGCTTTGAAGACTTCCTCCTTCTTCGGTGGCCGCTGAAGGTGAAGATGGAGGTCTGGAGCTGTTGATAGTATGGCCGGAGTTCTTCAAGCGTCGGCGGGTGATTAGCCGGACGGATTAAGTTAGCAGGGTTCAGCCAGGGAGTTTCTGCATCTAGCGACCATACCGAAGGGAGGGATCTCCTTGTCCCTCGTCCGTGCCCGGTTGGGTAGGTGAAAGCCGGCTGTGCTTGCCAGAACCCTTCGAGCGGGTGCCTCCTTCAAGCACCCAGGAAGATAGCATTGATCTGGGAGTTGCCCGCGTGATTTGGGAAGGTATGCTGGCCCGGCTCTGTGGGTACGGGAGGCTGTTGAAGCTCAATGGTGCCCAAGTTAATAAGCCTCTGAATAGCTTGTCTCAACGTCCGGCAATGATCCGTGGCATGGCCGGCGGACCTGTGGTACTCGCAGTACTGCTGCGAGTTGTACCAGGCAGGAAGAACAGCTGGAGGTGGTTTGATAGGGGGGAGTGTGAGCAGTGCCTGGGCCCGGCGGAATACCTGGCTTAGCGGTTCAGAGAGCGGTGTGTATTCTGTAATGCACGGCTGCGGGGGCGGCTGGCGTGGCCCACGCTGTTGCTGATCGGGGCGCTGTTGGTTAACGCTTGGGCGATCTCCTCCTTGTCCCTGGTTTCTTTATCGAGAGGTTGTCGGGGATGTTACCTGCCACTGTTGGCTGGCCGGTGGCTCGGATGCAGCTGTCGGGCGTGGAGCGTTGGGCCTCCAAGGTTGTTGATTTGGGGCCGCTCGAGTGGTGTAGACCGGCTGCTGAACTGGAGTGATTGCAGGCGGGTGGTATTCCCGGGCCGAAGTGTACACCTGTTGCGGTTGGTATGGTGGTGGCGTTGCAGCCACAACGACCATGGGAGCCGGACGGCTATTGTCACTCCTTCGGGGGCCACGATTGTTCCCCATGTTATCGCCCAGGGCCGGTGGTCCGGGACATATGTTTCCTCCGAGGTTGGCTCCAAATGGAAGAGCGGAAAATCTCCTCGACTTCAAGAATCCTTCTAGGCGGCTACCAGCTTTGATTAACTGGGAGAAAGTTGAGTATGACTGGATACATAGAAGGGCTGCCAGGGATGGTTGGGCACCTTGCACAATTATGTCCAGAGAATCTTCTTTTGCGGGCTTGTCCCGGATTTGGGATGCCAGGGCCTGCCACCTGCCGACGTAGCCACTAAACGGCTCGTTCTCACGTTGGCGAAGGCAACGGAGATCTTCCAACTTAGGTGCCAGATCCAAGTTATACGCGTACTGTTCCTGGAACATGTACGCCAGTTGTTCCCAAGTATAGATTTTCGTTAGATCTAAAGACATGTACCAGGAAAGCACGGGTCCTTGGAGAGACATCTGGAATAGCCGGACGCGGAGCTTCTCCTCGTGTTGTAGTGCCGCCATGTCTCCACAGAAGGCCCAGAGGTGTGTGCGAGGATCTCCATGTCCATTGTACTTAACCAGTTCAGGCATTTTGAAATCGTGAGGGAGTGTCACCTCGGGATAGAAACAGAGATTTTGGAAAGCACAGGAAGGTTCTGGTGGACCGGGCTTCATGTTTTGGAAGGATGCCTCCAGTTCGGCTATCCTTTGCAACAGTTGTCCTTGCAGGTCTGACACCGGGGCGGCAGCAGTGGTGGCTGCTGGCTGGAACGGCGACGGGCCGGGTTGGCCGGCGAGAGGAGTGGTGATAATGTCATACTCTTCGGCGTGTGGCCTTTCCGGGACACAGATGGTTGGCCTGGGGGGGATTACTGAACCAATCCCTTGCTATTGATAGTGTGCCAACTGGTTAGGCAGGAGGGTTTGCTCGAAGTGTCCCGGTCGAGGTGGCAGGAAGGCGTCGGCCGCTCCTTTGCCCTCGATGTTCGAGGGTGGTTGGTAGGACGGGCCGGTGCTCTGTGCGGGAGCTGGCCTGTTACCTTCAGCTTCAGTGGCCGGAGAAGCCGGCGACGCAGGATGCACTGTGGCATTGTCAAATGCTGCAGCAGCAGACAGATTTGGCACCCTTGGTTGATCGGGCACGATGACGGGTCGGGTGAAGTTTGTCTGGGTGACGACAAGTGGCGGTGGGCCGAAGACCACAGACAGCGGCACAGAGGTTGCTGTAGAGATGGAGGGGGACGATTCGGAAGCCGCAGCGGAACTGGTGGCCATGGCTCTCGCTTGTGAGCGGGTCAGGACAGGGGGAGCCAGCTGGGTCCGGAACCTACGAGCGGAGGTAGTCTGCAAGGAGATGGGGCCCAGAGAATCTGTACGAGTCCGCAAAGAGTTGTAGGGAATCTGCAGGGGATACCAACGAAGGGTGATATGGTTCAATGCATTTGAAAGCGGCTACGCTTAGCAAATGCGGCAAGTATATTAAAAATCCTAACGGGAAAATAAAGGACTGACTATAAAAGAGCCGTACGAGTGAGAGTTTGAGTCACTTAATCGATAAAACGCAGTGAGTGTCCCCAACGGAGTCGCCAAAAATCTGTACCACTCTTTCATCCGGCTATCACCTAGAAACCCATGGGTTTCCGCCGACCCCGCCGGCGGATGGCCCGAGGTACAGAGAATTGAAAGGTGTTTGTGTGAGCGCATCACCACGTGAGGTGGATGGCTCGTTGAACGGAGTCACCACCTTATTTTTGGGTAGAAAACAAGGAAAACCGGATGGGGGAAGTGTCCTTCCATCATCAAAGCGATAAAGCCATACGAATGACGTAAAATTATGTAACGAAAATATGAGAGAACTGGATATAGGGCTCAGGGTACTGTTGGGGAAGGTGTTAGGCACCCCTAGACAGCCCTGGTGGTCCCGGCCTCTCTCTAGCTCTAAAATGGAAAACTACGACAGTCAGTGTTGTCACATGTAACCTTTCCCCGAAAAACTTTTCGAAGGCTGGTTGTTTGTACCGGCTTGCTAGCGGCAAGCCAGGTGGTTCCTCGAGTCATTTGTGTAAAGAGGGGTTTTCGGGGAACCGGAGGCCGGTTGTTTGTACCAGCTTGCTGGCGGCAAGCCAGGTGGTTCCCTGAATCTTCTGTGTAAAGATGGGTTTTTGGGGAATCGAGGCCTGGTTGTTTGTACCGGCTTGCCGGCGGCAAGCCAGGTGGTTCCCCGAATCATCTGTGTAAAGATGAGTTTTTTTGGGGGTTTTGGGGAAGCCGGGTGGTTCCCCGAATCATCTTTTCCATGAACCGGCCTGTCGGCGGCTAGCCGGCTGCTTTCCCCAGAAAAATGGAAACCATTGGGTTGTACATTTCGTACCCCCAAACGGCCACCGCCGGCTTCCTTGCCGGCGGCGTCATCCCGGAAATCTTTCCGGGGCATCGGAAGGGTAGACTTACGCCTCTCAGAAAAGAAATGGGCACCGTCGGGTTGTACGTGTTCGTACCCCCGGACGGCCACCGCCGGTTTCCTTGCCGGCGGCGTTATCCCGGAAATCTTTCCGAGACCCCAAGAAAGACATGTGGGGGTTGGATAAAAATTCGTAAAGCTGGTTGGGAAACTTCTGAGTTTCCACTTAAAAGACCCGACAGAGGGGTCACGACTGAACCGAGCTTGACCGGGCCGGGTGGATTCACCCGGCCAAGAGGGCTGCCACCGATACCTTCGGACGTGTTTCTGAAGGAATGACACCCGGGTCTGCCCTCCAACTGTTTCCTTGCGCAGGAAAGGTGTTATGTGGTCGGGGCCCGAGAAAACATTGGAAGGACGTACGTAGAAACGGCGAGGGTGGAGGAGCTCACCTGCAGGGGGGTCGTCGACGGGGATCGGAAGTCCTCGCTCCGGTGCGGCGAAGGGACGTCGGGGCTCCGAGCTGCTTCCCTCCTTCAGAAATCTCCGTTCTCTCGTTCCTTTCGTTCCAACCTCCTCCTTGATGCAGGGGGGCCGGCCCTTTTATAAACGGTTGCCTTCCTTCTTTGGGGGCGCCCGAAGATGGAAGGCGGCGTGATTTCGGGTTTGATTACGCGGTCCGTGTACCTGATTGATTTGCGAGATTTTAGTGATTAAATCCCGTCGTATTTTCTGATTAATTCGACTTGCCCTTTGGGTAGTCAACCGGTAGCCGCCAAGTGGTAGGCGAAAGCTGGCTGGCCCCCGTCATTTTCGCCAAATGTGGGTTTTTTTTGGGGGATCTGGGTGCCGCTTCCTTGAAGCGGCTGGCCGGCGGTAAGCCGGCTCCATCCCCCTAACTGTGGGTTTTTGGGGAATCCGGGTGCCGCTTCTATCCGGGTAGTTCCCCAGACGTTTGTACCAAATATGGGTTTTTGGGGATCCGGGAGCCGCTTCATTGAAGCAGCTTGCCGGCGGCAAGCCGGCTCCATCCCCCCAACTGTGGGTTTTTGGGGAATCCAGGTGCCGCTTCATTGAAGCGGCTTGCCGGCGGCAAGCCGGCTCCATCCCCCCAACTATGGGTTTTTGGGGAATCTGGGTGCCGCTTCCTTGAAGCGGCTTGCCGGGTAGTTCCCCGGACGTTTGTACCAAATGTGGGTTTTTGGGGGATTCGGGTGCCGCTTCATTGAACCGACTTGCCAGCGGCAAGCCGGCTCCATCCCCCAACTGTGGGTTTTTGGGGAATTCAGGTGCCGCTTCCTTGAAGCAGCTAGCCGGGTAGTTCCCCGGACGTTCGCTTAAGTAGGGGGTCAACGGCGCACGCGACCGTTCACCCCGGCTGTCGGCCCAATGACCCAACTACCAATCCCTCCACCGGCTACACGACCTGTTCTACCTCCTCCCACACACACGATCGTTCAACCCGTCGGTTGCAAAACCCCACGTTTGGCCCCACAACCTGATGGCCAGCCCAATGACCGAGCAACCCATCACCCCCGCCGGTGACACGACCCGTTCAGCCCCTTCCTGTGCACCGATACACGCGACCGTTCACCCCGGTTGCGGACCAAATTACCCAGCGACCAGTCCCCCCGCTGGCCACACGACCTGTTCTTCCTCCTCTGGCGTACACGACCATTCACCCTACCGGTCGCACAACCTGGAGGCCGGTTGCACAACCCGTCGGTCGGCCCAGTGACTCGACGGCCCATCCCCTCCGCCGGCAACACGACTCATTCAGCCCCCTCCCTCATACTAACGCACGCGACCCTTCATCGCAGCTGCCGACTCAATGGTCCAGCGGCGAGTCCCCCCATCGGCCACACGACCCGTTCTGCCTCCTCTCATGCACACGACCGTTCACCCCACCGGTCGCACAACCAGGTGGCCGGCCCATTGACCCAGTGGCCTTTCCCCCTCACCGGTGACACGACTAGTTGAGCCCTCTCGGCGCACCGGCGCATGCGACCATTCACCCCGTCGGTTGCATGACCCGGTAACCCATCCCCCCCACCGGCCACATGACCCGACGACCAGGTCCCCCCCCTCCCGCAACTCGGTGACTGGTGTTCCCCTCCGGCTCTCCACGGCTCTCCCATCTTGCGAGTCCGTGACCTACCTGGTAGTCTCGTGTTGGGCCGGGTTGTGTCTATTTCATGTTAGAATTCGTGCCGTGCCGGCACGACACTAACAACCTAGGGGTCCGACCCACGACATGAAATTTTTTTATGCCGTGCTATTGATCGGCATGGTCAAACTGTGCTGAGCCGTGCTAGGCCATGCCAGCATGGCTCATTGACATGTCTAAATATAACCCTCATGTAAAATTGAAGCCACTAGAATTCCAAACAAACCAGGTCTCTATCTCTCTGGTCGCGTTGTCATTTTTTTCTTAAACATAGGTTGGAAATATCATTAACATATACTTGTTCATGTTCAGACTAATTAATGCATGATTCATAATGACTAAATTGTGGGAATCTAGGGTTAAAGTTTTAATTTATAAATATTGAAACTTAGGGGTGTTATTCATATACGATGGGCCATCAAGTTGCCCAAATGTTTAATTATGTTTTTTTAGTATTTGTAAAGTGTGATTTATTTTAGTATGACTTTTATTTTGGGATGAGCTTTTACTATAAATGATTTTTACGTGAAATGTGATTTTATTAAAAGGTTGTCATTATTTAAAAATGACTTTTATGAAAATGTGATTTTCATTAAAATGTGATTATTAGGCTTCTCTTCGAAGACACATAAGTTCCTAAATTTATTTTTTGGGATATTTTATTCATATTTTGTTTTAGAAATTTGTCTTTGTAAAGGCACAATTTTCATATATAGAATTTAGTTTGAAATATTTTATTTTGACTCCCACAAGCCTACTGAATACTAAATATGTGATTCAAGGAAAATAATTAAAATCAAATTAGAGTACAAGTAAACATAAAGATAACAATATAACAAGGAATGATGGTAAAGGAAAAGGCATAGAACATGTAAAACAATTCAAAACAAGAGTATTATATATATACAAGAGCTATTTCATGCTTGAAATTATAAAAATCACCCTTACAAAGTGACAAAAATTAAACAAAAGAAGTGTGTATATAAAATTTCATTCGGTAACAAAATCTTTTACCGTGATT
>JAMKPZ010003800.1:0-35859 GCA_024699675.1 Amphibolis antarctica | reverse complement strand
AGTGCTTAATTAACATATGCATTAATTTATTATTTTAATATGTTGGAGTAAGTGATTAATAAATTATTTAAATCAATGACTTAAATTTTTGATGAAGTAATAAAACATTTGTGTGGTTTTGTATTTTATATTTTTAATTAATTGATTTAATTATTAAATCTATCTTCAATTTATTTGTAAAATATTCTTATAATTTGTAAAATCCTTAATGAAAATATTAGTGTGGATTTGATTTTTAATTAATTAATTTTGAATTAAAAAAGATTTTGATTACCTGATGTGTTAAATAATTTAGCATTAAGTTCAATATTTCCAATTATGTTCAATTAATAACTAAATAGATAATTAGCAAATATAATTACGACTTTTAAATTATCATTAAATTATGATTAAAATTTAATTAAGTTATATCTTACAATCTTACAAGTATATGTAGCAGGAACTTAAAAGATTGGTGTTTAAGTTTAAGTTCATAAGCTATATCTTAAAATATTTCATCACGTGAAAGTTTAAGTTCACACGTGATGAAAGATTCAGCGTTTTGTGTTAAAAGACCGGATGATTGTATTAAAAGATCAACATTTTAAAATGAACACGTGATTTTTTAAGTTAAGCATGTGCGTTTTAAAGTGCACATGTGAATAATGTCAGCGTTTTAACTAAAGAACCGTAACTTTAAGCATAAATGATCGATGTTTTAGCAATGCACGTGAGATTTTTAAGTTAAACACATGAAATTCAATTTTTAAGTTAAGAATAGTACTTAGGCGCTTTAAAAGTATAACTCTAGATATCCTTCAGATATTTATGTTCAAAGACCCGAGACTATATAAATGGATTTAATGGTTGAGTGAGGGGTGATAAGGAGTTTTACTGTCTGGGAGGGAATCAATGAACCAGCAACTAGGGGCGTGTACCGACTTACGGGCCAACTGCCGCGTGCTTACCTAAAACCTAGACTCGGTTGAGTGGGGTGATAACGAGTTTTACCGCCCGAGAGAGAGCTAGGGGTGTGTACCGGCTTGTGGGCCGGTTGTCGTGTGCTTACCCGAAACCTAGACTCAGCTGAGAAGGGTGATAACAAGTTTTACCGCCCACGAGAGAGCCGGGTACCTATACTAGCTTTCGAACTGGCTGCCACATATTTTACCTGGTAGCCAGATCAGTGCTAGGAATGGAGGTCACCAAATTTCACTGTCATTGAAATATTCAGTGTTTTGTATTAAAAGATCGAACAATTGTATTAAAAGACTAGTGTTTTAAGATGAACATGTGATTTTTTAAGTCAAGTGTGTACGTTTTAAAGTGCACATGTGAACAGTGTCAGCATTTTAACTAAAGAACTGTAACTTTAAGCATAAATAATCTGTGTTTTAGCAAGGCACGCGAGATTTTTAAGTTAAACACGTAAAATTCAATTTTTAAGTTAAGAATAGTACTTAGGCGTTTTAAAGGTATAACTTTGGATATCCTTCGAATATTTATGTTAAAAGACTTGAAACTATATAAATGGATTTAACAGTTGAGTGAGGGATTAGGAGGAGTTTTACCGCTCGGGAGGGAGTCGACGAACCGGCAGCCAGGGGCGTGTACTAGCTTGTGGGTCAGTTGTCGTGTGCTTACCCGAAACCCAAACTCGGCTGAGAAGGGTGATAACGAGTTTTACCACCCAGAAGGGAGCCGGGGAACCAGCAGTCGGGTACATGTACCAGCTTTCGAACCGGCTGCCACATGTTTTACCCGACAGCCAGATAATAAAATATAGTTGATTCTTTAATTAAAAGTGTGGTTTCGTTTTACCCATACATTTGTTGTTCAAACCATACATTTCATATTAAACATATTTTACTTTATACTATGTACTAAAATACTTAAGGTAATTAATAGTTTGTCGGTCTAACATTTTTTTCCCAATGAATATTTTTTTATATTAAATGAAAATATAATCAATGCACTTAATTTCATGTTCTATTTGACGATAAGGGAAGAAGAATCGATAGAAAGACGATTGGGAAAAGGAATCACAGGTGAAATGTGATTTTCTTTTTATGTTAAAATACAAGGGCTAATTTGGGAAGATGAATCACAGGTCTTTTGTACGGGTGACAATGACGGGAGGATTTTTTTTCACTTACTTTCTACTTTTCCCGTCACTCTCTCTTCGTCATCTAACTTTAATCCAATAGCGACCTACAGAAGTCACTTCTGTAGGCTCCTACAAAACCATCGTATAATATGATTTTCTCTTATGCATGACTATTAAAAATCATTTTTAAAATATATAATAAAAAACAAAATTTTAAAAAGAGAGAGAGAGAGAGCAATCAACCTTTTGAATGTACGTGGGAATGACGAAAATGTATAAATTAAGAAAAAATAAAAATAACGAAATTTAATGAAAAATTACAGAATAATAAAAATATTTATGTAAAAACGAGAAAGACATAAATTAGAAACTTAAGTATTTATGTCTATATTAAAATTTAAAAAAAAGTTAAAAAAATAAATTTATATAAACATAATGTATACACGTAATTAAACTTTAATTCTCATTTAAAATGAATTCTCGTAAATTTCTTTTTTTAATGCACAGATATCTATTGAAATACCATATGTCACGCCCGACGGCATTAAAACGGCAGACAATAATAAGGGAATATTCCTCGTAAAGGAATCGTAAAAGAACCGATACAGAATAAGAAGGGGGTGTGGGCACGCCCGGTCATCAACCGGCTGCCCCTCCTTGCCCATCCTGTTCCTGTACAGCAACCCAACACACAGTCGCAAGAGTGAAAGCCATCGGAAAGCATCCGAACTTGCCTTTCAACTTATGCCCGTCAAAAGTCGCAGACGAACAAATTAAAGGAAGAAACTATTACATGGCAATAACAACATAACAACGCATGGTGGGTTCGTCCCGAGGTTCGCGTAGAACCATCCTTGCTACAATACTACACTCCATGCATTCCCACGTTTACAGGAAAAGTGTTTAGAGGTTTTGCAGTCCTTAAGCTTCCCCAAATGCTCCCTTGTAGTTGACGATTTTCTTCTTTCCACCGAACGAGTCTCCCACCTGGTCCGTGCAAGTACGCGAAGCATGAGATCCTCTCCATTTCGTCCACAAATTTGGGTCACTCTACACAAGACTAATGTTACCTGAATCGTGCGCACAAAAGGCCCCTCTTCCTCATCCTTCACCGACGATCGAGAGATTTGGGGGAAAATGGCTGGGGCACGGTCTTCTGTCGGAGTATTGGCCGACTCCCATACGCGTTCCACCGCGTCTGCTACGTGGAGGTGGTTAATTTACACAATGGTCTTTGCTCTTTTCACTCCATATCATAGGTAAAACAAGGAAAATTTTATTCAGTGTCACACCATATGCTCGACGTTCCTCCCTCGTGAAAGTCGCCTGCTCTCTCTCTACTCATTCGAAAATGGAAACTTTTGAAAAATCCTCCGCACCAATCTACCTCACCCGATCGTACGTTACAAATGCCCTTCTCATTACGCATGTTACGATCCTTACACCTGCGTTCGTCGTCATGCATTATCGTCACTTGTCACTCCATTGTCCTAGACATCACTGATTGGAAGTGGGTATAAGAAGAGTTGCAGAACGATCGAACTGCCTGGAACTCTACTGCTCTCTTGTCTTCGTCTCAAATAAAGGCTTAATAATATTTATGTTACTTGCAATTCAAATCGTTGAAAATAGAACGATTGCATTTGAAACAATGTACGAAATCTCCCCTTGCCGTAATGTTTTTTTTCCCAAAAATGTAGTTTGTAAGGGTCTCTCTTAGTGGTTAAACTTCTGGAAAAGACTTTTTATAAGAATCAAAATAAAAAATATTCATAATTTTTTTTGTAAATTATTATTTTTAAATAATTCTACCATGTGAAATTTCAAACTCATTACTTTAACCACTAGAATATTATATTCACAAAAATGTTAATAAAGAACTTTTGGGAAAAAAAAGATTCTTTTGAAAAAATCGTGGTAATTCTTCTGTACTTGTTGTAGAGATGATATTTATATTTTTCAAGAAATAATATACTTTACAATGTAAGTATTTTTATATAATTTTTAATATAAAATATTAAAATTATTTGATAAATATTACTATAGACCGTCGTGATATATAATGAAAAACTAAAATATACGGTAAAAAACTTTTCACCGAACAAAAGTGTAACCTTGAGCAACATCCCAACCTCTTGAAAAGCAAAAAAATTTCGGTGGTACCAAATGAATTGAAGGAAAACCATGAGTTCTGACAATTCTCAATTTCCAACTGTCTATTTTACCCAGAAAGTTTCTTGAAAATTCCATATGCTTCCTTCTATCATTCTTGGGAAACTAAATGAAGTTGGCTTACCTTTTACTGGAGTTAGATTGGAAGGTTATGCGACTTGCATGTGTTCTGAAAAAGGATAAAACTGAGTGAATCTTCGGAGATGATACATTATATGTGCATGTGATTCAATAAATCAATATAACAATACAAACCATAAATTTCTTTCGAACTAATTCAGTCACCTCTCTTAACAATAGTATTCATAAATTACCTTAAAATATAAATCAATCCTCATAGTAATTTCTTTCTTGGCACCCAATTCATCACTCGAATTGTATACATCAATAATAAGATAAATGCAAGCATCTGACAAAATCATGGTATGAAGAATCAAGTTTTTCAAGGTCATACCATACTCTCAAAACTGTTCAGCTCCATTGCTTTTGTTATCATATGACTTACTTGGTAACCATAACCATTAAGAACATGATAGGACCTAGCCCTTTGAATATTTTCAGGCCAACTCAGAAGACCACATTGCCCTCTAGGTTGAAGTTTTTGAGGTCCAATAGAATGTGGCATGCATGAAGAGTGCCTCCACAACAGAGGGCTGTGAGGGTCAGTTGCAAGGATTTCAAAACGAAGGACCCTTGCCATTGCTTCAACCATATAAAAATTGCCTCGATGACAAAAGCTAGATGCAACAATACCTGCCATCATACTAAATTTTCAACAACCGAAACAAAAATTGAAACAGCTACAGTATCATAGTCAATGAAAAATATGGGTAGATAATTATTTTTTTCTCAAAACACATTGTGGAGGATTTCAAATTTTAGTTTCAATGTTCAAAAGAACAAAAGATCATAACTAAGAACGCCAACTATCAATGAATCAGAAGCAAAAAAAAGGATCAGGAGCTGAATACAGAACCACCATTCTGGATAGACTTACCTGAAGATTCTAGACTGAGGAAGCATGGATCAACAATTGAAGGAAGCAACACTGCAGGTGATGCTATTAAGCCTCTATGGGCATTTTGACCCTTTAAAGATCCTTCTAATAAGATACATACAGAATTCTGTGAAATTTCTATAAATTCTCCACTCATGTAAATGTCCATTCTTGATCTTTCATCAATAAGACCTTGGACTGCTTGTAGAGATAGTTTCTCAAACACTAGAGGAAGGAGTAATTTAGCAATTACCATCGAACTTTCCTGTAATGCAACAAAAAATGAGATGATGTTTGTCATTCAAGGACTACACAGTTATAAATATCTCACTTTTTTTAAAAACAAATTGGGCAGGGGAAACTACGAAAGCCTCAGGTACTTTATACTGTAAAAGAACTTGTTAAGCTTACAGGCTATCAAATGAGTGAACAAACTACAGCTTAGAGAAATGAAACTCTGAGAGCTCATTATCTAAAATAGTGGCACATGTAAAGTACCAATAGAACAAAAAAACATGCAGATAAAGTTCACTTTGAACGTATATATGGATGGGCATTTGCTCCTTGCTAAGTATTAAGAAACAGATTACATTTACCAGTCAGAAGCACTACATGTTGCAACTCAAGCTCATGAATGGATCAACTGATAGATATTTAACTTGAGAAACTTACCATGATGACGACCTAGAGGTTTCACAAAAATATAGTTAGAACACAAAATTGTCTAACAGTCAACCACCATTAATGATATCACCAGATACTACATCAAAGCTAAATGTGATGGCAAAATTTTATAAATACTACACTAAATTCTGGACTGCAAGTTTTTCATTTCTTTACAATACAATGCAAAGGCATGTGACACCAAAGCAGATGATCCGATCTACGTGATGACCATAGCTTGTAGACTCATACAGGCATGTCGCTGCAAACCGACAAGCCTACCAAAAGAATTTTCTATTAATAGTATTCTTTCTCATGGAGTAATTATAGTGAAAAAGTGTACCCGCCATAGAAATTCCTCGATGTTAGGATCTGATCTCAGTAAAGGAAGTATCTTTTCAGCTTCTATGAAGAAGCAATGGACAAGAGAGTCGGCGACCATGTCACATATAAAAGGCTTTCCAACCAGAACTTCATACAGACCAAGAGGACTTCCATGTAAAAAGGTCGGGTGCAATGACTGCCTGTTGCTCAGTGTTTTACTACCCCACTGCACGGTAGATAAAAATCATAAGGTGGGGCAACAGAAGCTTGTTTTTCAGATGCTATTGTAGTTTGGACATACCTTGAAAACTCCGCTAGATATAAGCCATATCCCTTTTGGCTTTGAACCTTCTCTATACAAGGTCCTCCCTTTCGTTTTCATTATTTCCTTTGTAGAATTTTCAAGTGGCACCCGAACTTGCTTATAAAGTACTCCAAGGACAGGATGGGTATCAAGTAAATCCTTTAGTTTTGGCATCTCTACCGAAGGGGGTTTCCTTAGAAGCTTTTTCAAGTCCGTCTACAATCACATAACTAACAATTTAGTGCAAAGTGTACTTAAGTAAATGCAATATTGAATATAATAAATAAAAGATACCTGCACAGCACCATCAAGATGCAGCATCTCCTTTTCTTCCAACAATCCAACCTTCTTTAAAGTTTGCACATACTCACTAAGATGCTTTAAAACTGAATAAGTTACTTGCTTGGTCTTTACAGCACGCAAAACCTGATATTGGTCAATGTTAATCTCATAAAAATTGCTACCATCTTGAATCCAAATAAATCAAAGTTGCTAATTGATCAATCTAACAGAATAGTTGAATTTCTAAACCAATAATGGTGCAGATTAATTTTTTAAACCAAAGATTGTCCAACAGGTATTGGATTGATTCTATAGTAGTTTAACACACACCACATCAATACCCAGAATAATTCAGATGTTCTTGTATCCACTTTGTTGTCTGCAGTTTCTTAGACCAGAGATTGTCAGACAAATATTGGACAGATAATACATTCTGGTGTCCAATTTGTTTGCATGTTTCGCTAGAATGTTTGCAAGAAGAAATCCTAGTCTAGTTCCATTCCTGGACCTGATATTCTTGATGGTATAATATCCTGCACATACATCTTTTTTGTGGGTTATTTTTTCTTTGAATTAACAATGGCTTTTAATTATTTAACTGTTTGGGCATAATTGTTCCGAGAAGGACATCCTAGTAATACATGCATTTGTGTATTCAGCCTTTTGACCACACAGGAGGAGGATTTCATCTGAAAGATAAAGCTCTTCTCCATTTTCAAAAAACAAGAGTCACACAAGAGAAGGTTAAGTATTTGTTTGTATTGAAGAAAACAAACCAACCTGAGGAAATGAAATGCGAACATCTTCTAAGAAATTCCTAGCTTCTTCTCCTTCTTCATTGCTCTCATTAATGACTGCAGCTGCAATTTCACTTTCACCTGTAGCAATGTAAATGTTGAAGAAGGTAATGTAAAGACAATATTTTAAGGAATACCATTAAGTAAAAGTTGAAATGCACCGTATATGTTGGAAACTAGCAGCATGATGTGGGACTAATGCCCACAACACCACCTAATTTATTCAAGTACTTCAACACATCTTCTCAAGAAGAACATCTATGATGCCCAGATTATAATGGAATAAACATAATAATATATTGACAATTGTAGTAAACACTGAATGGATAGAAACTGTAATAGCTATTTTTATAATAGTAAACATAGCAAACAAGTTGCAACAAAATACAAGCACGAACAGTCAATTGTTTACCACATAATAAGTACATATGAACAATGATCAGTTGACTTGAACTTTTCATACTTAACCAGGTCAACATTTTTGATAGATGTTGAACAAACCTAAATACTACAGATTGTTGACATCAGTCAACACAAAGAAAAGCACTTGCAAATATAAACATTGAATAACTTGTAAACATGAGCTCCTGCAAATACTTACACTTTCCTGCAAACCCAAATAATCTATTACAACTTGTTCACTGATTATATCAAGCACTAGCAACCATCATTAAAGCATCCAATAAAACTGACAAAACACTGTCCAAAGTTGAGATGTCTTGCAAATCCATTACAATATTTGTTTGTCAAATACACTAGTTGCAGGGAGAGTGCTCAAATAAATAGATCATTACATGGATCCTTCTAAGATTACATGTATATTAAGTGGTAGGTAATGTATAGGTTAAGTAATTGTTCTATATACATAGGAAGCCATACCACTTGTTATGCAATATTATCATTATTTTCTTTGTTTCTTACACTTTTAAATATAAAAAGCAAATCTTAGAACTTCTCAAATAATGAACTACCTATAGAGATTCAAGACAAAAACTGAGGACAAACTGTGGCATCATCATTAAGCTGGGGAAATCAATCTGAGGACAAATGAGCCTTTATAGTTTATACCACGAGAAAATGACCAATTATTTTGAAGAGGAAAGTGACTGATATTTTTAGCTGACTGGCAAAATTGTTGTACCAAAATAGCCATTTAACTTTACTCAAATGCGCACATTTGAGATATCTCATACAATAAATTCTAATTTTAATTATTAAGAAAAAATACCAAAGAAACACATGAATTGTTAAAGCAAAGACGAAGATAGTACCAATAAATTCATGGAGTTGCCTCCTAGCTATCCTGTGAGCACGAAGAAATGCAGCAGAGATGTAACACGCTGATTCCAATCTTTCCACTGTAAAATATGTAACCAACCGTTGAGGAATACTGTTCATTTGGAGAAATTTGTAATAGTTCGGGAAATGGACAAAAGCTTTTAAAGCCTTCCAGTCACATAAAGGCTCATGTGACACTGTATCCATTGCCTCATCAACAGATTGCATCAAGAGAATCCCAGTAGTCTGGGTTATCCTTCCCTCATCAAGCATTTCCCAATATGCTGCCTGAACACCTATATCACACAATGATAAAAGCTATTAGACGTTAGAGGGACAAGAGGTGTCTTTTTGGCTGGCCCTGCTATAAGCTATTAATTAAATGCTATTATTCTTTTCTCTCAAGTCTCAACATTAATGAACCATTGAAGGTGGGTGAATATAAATTGCAATACATAATGACAAAAAAAAAGAAAATTCTATGAAGGTGAAAGAAAGTATGAACCAGAAACTTTCTAATATTGGAAACAACAAATCACTTGAATGAAGCAGCACAAGAGGAAAACTACACATAGGATGCTACACCATAAGCAGTAGTAAAAGAATTTCTTTACAATAAGCAGTAGTTCTACTTACCATTCAATAGGCGCACCCGTGTATCACTTAGATTCATATGATGTAAATTGTTCTCACTTTCAGATATAGTATGAGGATTCTCTTTTACCCCTTCCAGGTCCTTTAGGCATGTGATATATTTCTTTACAGTAGGCCAATCAGCAGGACCCAGTTCCTCATCTTCCCCAACATCTTCAAAAGCCTCCTTTGCTTTATTCAACATTTCATATTTTGTATAGTTCAATATGCGAATCTGACACCAATACAAGATATCACATACCATAAAACACTTCTAGATACTTTGGAATTGAAATGTAAATTTACTACCAGCTAAGAATGTCAAAATAAAGGATGTCATGGACAAGCTTCTTTAAAAAATAGTAAATCAATTTTCCTTTGTGATGCAGAGCATAATTCTAATGCTTAAGAAAAACATCCACCCAAAAAAAAAGACAAGATAACAAATTAAACTAGGTAAAAGCCTAATGTTGATACTAGATTGTCCATAAATGCCAAATTCCAATGATCAATGGTTCAAGGAAACTTCACAGGTAAAAGCATAACCTTCTAACTAGCATTAAAAGGGAATATATAAC
The DNA here is from genome assembly GCA_024699675.1 of Amphibolis antarctica. Classification (NCBI taxonomy): domain Eukaryota; kingdom Viridiplantae; phylum Streptophyta; class Magnoliopsida; order Alismatales; family Cymodoceaceae; genus Amphibolis; species Amphibolis antarctica. The sequence goes on along the minus strand of JAMKPZ010003800.1, from coordinate 25,745 downwards.
TTACATTTTAGATGGTGAAGCATAATATAAACTTCAAAAAAATCATTGAAACATCACTAGCATGGAAAAACATTAACTTCTTGCATATGAGGTTGGAGAAGGAGATGACTAGATTAAGACAAGTCTTGGGAACTTATAGTAGCTTTTACCTGATGACTTTCAAGCTTGACAAGGAAGTTGTTATCAAAGATTATTATTGTCTACTGCTTCCAAGTTTCCATGAGCTTCTTGAACATGAGGTCAATCTATAATTAAAGAACCACATGATATATGTATCTGACGTACTTTTCAATAGCATGCTAGGATTATACTTTGGTATTTATGACAAAATACTATTATTCCTTTCGGCATCAATAACTCAAAGAGAAACCCAAACAATTATGTCACTTATGAAGTAAATTGTGCTTTTGATTTGGGAAAAATGAAAAGCAGTTAACAAATATAAAAGATAATGTAAATCAGAGTCTTCCAAAAAACCAACAAAGATCACTATGGCAAGAGACTAAAAAAGACCATGATAACAAAACATAAACTGACCTTTGCAGCCGACAGTTTATCCATTGCTAAAAAACGCAATAAAAATTGTGTTGTTGAACCATTGATGATTAGTGTCAAGAGTACTATACCGCCAGTGAAAAACACAAACTGTGAATCAAGAAAACTTTGTTATGTTTCACGATGATGGAAGATAGATGAAAAATATATGTTTTCCTAAATTACTAACCAAAGTGCCCACTTCATCTTTGAGAAAAGGAGAACCCAAACTGTCACTAGCACGCTGTAAACAAGGAAAATAATCATATTAGCAAAATGACGAAAATAGAAACAAACAATTATATTAATCCTAGAAGCAAACTCCCCATGGGTGGGAATAACACCAGTTACACCACAGATAAATAGGACCTGGTAAGAGCATCATGTACTATATTTTCGTTTTTATTGAATAAACATACTTTATAATATTAAAGAATGGTGGTTTATGATACCTATTGTTTAGTTGTAATGTTGTGTTGGCCATAGCATTTTTGTCGCCATTTGACAACAGTGATCATAAATTCAAAGTTTCCAAAAGAAACCAAATGGTGTAAATATGAAATGATCAAATTTCAAAAGATCAATACAAGTTTTTCTACCAGTACTCATCTCTGCTGGAAAAAATATGCAACAAGTAACATATGAGCAAGAATACAAAGTAGTTTTCAAACTTTCCATATAAAATATTAATGTATTTGTTTATGGCTTTTGATAAAGGTAGTGTTTTTTTTGAATTTGAAAGCAACATCTCTTCCTTCACAATAAAGTGAAATGTATTAGTTGATGTGAATAAGTAACAATTTGATTTTATGAAAAATCCTCTTTTACATCTGCATTTGCTACTAGCATGCTTCATAAGATAAAAGGTTCAACTTACTTTAACTGATAGTGATAGCGCCAGTGCCACAGCTCCCCTCAAGCCCGACCATATAAGGATAACAGCTTCTTTTAATCCTAAACCATATCCAAAATATCGTAAAAAGGGGAATAGAATTCCAACAACTGTGGCCCGAGATAGTTGTAAATATACATAGAGAAGAATAAGGTATCCCCATTTTGCTCCTGAAAAGTAACAAACATACCATTTAAGCACTTATAAAATGAATTCATTCCAGAAAAAACCCAAAACCCTGTTATTAAAAGAGGCATTCTACACTTGAACCACATCACTAAAGTTTGAAATGCATTAATTTTGCATAACACACTGTACAGAAATCACAAAGGAACATGGATTTTGGTATGATTGGCCATCCAATGCTTGGATAATTTTCATGATAACTACTTCACAAGCAATATAAAATGACAATATTGGAAAAACCTGGCATTATACATAGGCAAACAGATCCCCAACCCATTATTTGTTCTCGGACTCTTGAGATCTCTATTATCAGAAGACAAACAAATCCTCAACCCACTATTTGTTTCTTGGATTCTTGTGATCTCTATCATCAGAAGACACCATGCATGACACTGAACTTTCAATTGTAGGTTTTGAAATGGTTGATATGTCCATGACAATTAGATATGTTTGAGAGAGACAAAGCTTTGGCATGAAAAATAGAGGCTCAAGTCTGTAAATCCAGTTTTTCCCATACTGTGAGCCTTAAAAATTCATTTGTACAGGTACAGAGCATGGTCCAAAAATCAAAGCATTATTGCAAAGTTGATTTATCACATACCATCACTTTCAAAATTGCTCTTGTCGCTCATAACATTTTCTCCAATGACAACACCACTGCCAAGTGGGAAACATTAGAAGAAAGTTATTTTTCAGAGGTTACACTATTTTTCATATGATAAATTTTCTTTAAAAATCAATATACGGATCTGAAGAAGAAAGTTATTTTTCAGAGGCTACACTATTTTTCATATGATAAATTTTCTTTAAAAATCAATATACGGATCTGAAGGGCATGTCGTGAAATAAATTCATAGATAAAAATTCATGGACTTCATCTCAAGCCATCATTCTTTGATCATGCATACACATTACCACCATTTAATCCAGTGTTATTGAAACCAAACTGAACCATACGAAAAGCAGTGATCATTTCAGTTTTTATTAAAATAATTGAAATGAACATCAAATCCTTTCAAACCACAGAAACTGCCAAAAACTGGTTTAAACAGGACAATCAAACCAACCAATTTAAACCAGTGTTTATTTTTTCAAAAAATTATTTTTTCTTGATTTCTTATTTTAAATAATCACTTAAAAATATAATTTTAAAGCATACAAAATTACATTTATTATCGTAATAATTCATTTAATTTTTATGCACAATTGAGTATTCTCTATTATTTTTATGGTTGATACAATGATATGTTTCCTGATTCCAAGGTGGACTATGTGAATCTTTTTCTTCCATATATTTTTGTATCTGTTAAATCTACAATTAAATTACATAAATTTAAATCTTTTCTCATAATTTATAACCAAGTAGTTTTAAGTCTTCCTCTACTTATTTAAGTTTCTATTGTATTAATTAACTCTCATCTCTTGACTGATGCATCATTTAGCTCTTAAAAATATGAGCAAACCACTTAAGTTAATTTTCTCTTATCTTATTTTTAATTGATGCAACTCCTACTCTATTTCTATTTTAAAAAAAAAAATTTATCCCTTATAATATTACCATTCATCCATCTAAGCACTTGAATTTCTACACATACTAACTTTTTGTACATGATCATGTTGTATAGTCTAACTTCTAGATTGTAATTTTATAGAATTTTATAATAGAATTTTTCTTTTAATTTTAAGGCCATTCTGTTATTACATAACACTCCAAAAGTATTTCTCATGATCATCTGTGTATACCTTCACCATTATTTCTATTTCATTGAACTTACATTCCATATATTCATTTAAGTTATTCAATTTAAATCCTTTGAATCAAGTATCTTTCCATAATTCTAATTTAAACATAATTCCTTAATTTTATCAACTAAAATTATGTTATCAACAAGTAGCATACACCAAGGTATTTCTCCCTAAATTTCTTTAGTTATTTTATCCATAACTAAAACAAATAGGTATAAATTTCTTTAGTCTATTTCCCACTATGAGAGGTCAAGCACATGAATCATTTTCAATCTATTATCAAATCTTCAATTAAATTACATAAATTTAAATATTTTATTACAATTCCTAACCAACTAGTTTTAGGCCTACCTTTAGTTTCTTTTAATTTCTTTTGCATTAATTAATTTCCTTCGTCTAACTAGTGCATTCATTGATCTAGGATATGACCAAACAACTTAAACCAATATTCTCATCTTATATTACAACTCCTACTTTATTCCTATTAAAATCATTTTTTAGTTTATTCCATATAATATTACCATTCGTCCAAGTATATGCACCTAAAAACATTAACTTTTTACATATAGTCATGCTTTAGAGTCTAGTATTTTGAACCATAAAATATAGCTTAGGAGAATAGCAATTTTATAAAATGTTTATTTTGATTTTAGGAGTATCCTCCTACGATCCCCAATTACATAACACCCCAAAAGTATTTTTTACACTTCATCCTACTTTAATCTTATGCATAATATCTTCTATAATTTCATCATTGCTAGTTTACTTACTAACTTATACTTCTTTAATTTTTTTCATTTTGACATTTACGATAGATTTTGTAATGTTCTTTCTTTTTTCTTATCATCTTTTACAAATCTTCATTTCACCACCAAGTTTCTTTACTTAGTGGAGCTATCCCATAAGACTATCCTAAAATTTTCATAATTTTATAGTTGATGAAAATATGAAATATTGTTAATAGTTCGTCTTTTTAGAAGTTGGAAATAAATTATCAAGTATTATTTAATATAATATACTATTCAATATTTTATCAAGTGTTTGCCTATGATTTGTCAAAAACATCTAAAGAATAAACCTGAGCAATAAATGTAGAGTTCAGTTCAATGATGGAAACGGTGATATGAAGTTTAATGCAAATGAAAAACAGTAAACCTAGAAAATTCCAATAAAAATTTAAGCACTAGTTAAGTTGACTGGACAAATGATTGATGATGCTCATAGTTACTAGAAATTAAAAATCAAATAAAGAAAACATTATGGAATGGTATCGTAAAAACAGTTCTAGAGCAATGAAAGTAATTATTTTAAAGCAGTTAACGTTTTTTGAACGGTAAAACATAAAAAACCATATTGGTGACTCTGATCACAAATAAGAAAGGCTTTTTGGGATTATTACCTCAAAATGAAAATAAGTGTATTTGCTATGTAGGATATCAATTCCCTGAAAGAACAAGGCCAACAAAAATAACTAACATATTGCATCAATCATTTTATGAAAAAACATAATGCACCAATCAAAGAAATACCATATGCATTTTTAGAAATCAAAAAAGAAATGTATTGAAACAAGGAAGATAGGCAAGACAAAAGAGCCTTCACATGTTAAAGACACCTCAAGGTATCCAAACAATCATGTTGGGATGGTTCCAAATTGGAAAAGATGAAGATATGACTTGAACTTAAATATAAAAGGACTTTTCCACCTATTTGCAGTTGGACGTTTGCATTTCAACATACAGGCAACTGCAGCAAATAGAAAATGATCCTACCCGATGCTGAATTATTAAATTATAGTTGCCCATGTTAAGCACAGTAAAATACTTCTTATCTCATAAACCTATGAAAGCCAAAACAACCATACAAAATTTACTAAAGGACCCACTTTCCTCTTGATAACAGCCACAAAGCCAAATGTCAATGACCACTTCCCAAGAATCCCAACTGCCCAAGAATGATGAGGTGTGATAGAGAAATCTAAATTTTTTTTGAAATTTCATACTTCTATAAAATGCATCTAGGAAAACAAAGTTTAGGAAAAAAAAAGTTGATTATGATCAAATCTAAGGTACTTCAAATTAAAGAACTTTTGCTTTTTCAGGAGACACGGATCCTTTATTTGATTTATATAGAAAATTTATTTTTCAAACTCTCTGTCTCTGAGAAACAAAAGAGGAAGAAAGGGCCCAGTAGAAAAGGTTCATGCTTCCTTTATTGAAACAATGACAAGTAATCTGATTTTCATATGCATCAAGGCCCCATTTGGTAAGGGGACTTCCATGAATTCAAGCTCTAAATTTGAAGTTAGAAAAAACCTTAAATACCAAACAACTGAAGTGAAATCTATCAAGAATACAATATGAAAAATACATAAATAACAAAAAAAATGCAAGAACCAGCAAAATTAATCTATCAACGTATGAACATACAAAAGTCAATAAAAAAATTGGATCCACCAAAAGATCTGTTTATTAAATTAAATGACTAAGCATGTATACAAGGATATACCAAGAATATAAGCTGCAAATATATTATTAATACAAAGCATTGCATCTATGATGATTGCAGTGACCAAACAATCAAAATGAATAAATAAATATTATAAAATAATAAATAAACCATTAAAAAATACAAAATAATATTAAAATTTGTCACTTAGGTGTCACGTAGGCACACACCTTGATACGTATAGTGTAACCATACAATGTCTTACTTCTGCAAGCAAAGAAGATGTTTCCTAGGATTCAAAATCGTCCTTCAGATTGCAATCAAGTAAACATACCATTACACCAAGGTTTGGCCATCATGGATCAAATGGTGTTAAATTAACTTTTTTATACAAGGTGAGAATCCATCATCCAAGATAAGGGAACCCCCAACTTTGCTAATTTATCTAATAGTAAAAAAATCTTTAAAAGAACAAACTAAATAGCAAAAGCTCCCACCAACACAAGTCCTAGAAGAAGTTTCAAATTATGAAAACTTAGCTCCAGAAATGGAGGTTCATTTCATAGAATTTGAACTCAAGTTAGGTAATTTATCAAATAGTTAAAAAAATCGCTAAAAGAAAAAACTCAATAGAAAAAGCTCCTACCAACAAAGGCCACAGAGGAAGAATCAAGTTATGCAACCTTATCTCCACAAATGGAGGGTTAATTTCACAGAATTTGGACTCAAGAGTCTAGATCGTAATGATAATAGAGAAATAATATTTTTCATCACCCAAGTACTCTTGTATTGGTTCATTATATGATTTGAAGCATATCAATATATGATAAAAGAATCAATTAGTCAGATCAATGTCCTTTCATCCCATGTCACATGCAAACTATGATAAGATCATCAAAGATGTATATGCAAAAAGAGAGAGAGAGAGAGAGAGAGAGAGGCAAATTTCTTAAAAATTTATATCAATAGTATATGCATGAATAGGAAATTAACTCATGGAATTCAGGAATGTTAGAGTAACAAAAGAAATTAAGTTGAATATAACAAAAGTTTGTATACAATAATTTTACAAGCCATGGACCCTATGACACATGGAAATGGTTAAGTCATTATGCATAAAATTTTCATAATTTACGGAGAATTTTGATTTGACAACTTTTCATACCAAAAATGATGCAAGCTTTCATGGGTTTCACCCTTAAAAGCTGTCCTTGCAGCAACAGCATAAAACCTGCAGTCAATATTTCCAAGACTCTTGAATTTAACTATCCAAGATAAATGTTCAGTAAATTATTGACTTACATTCCAAGAGTCATCACACTCAAAACTCCAGATACCTTGATTACATCTTGAGACTGGATCCATTTAACATTTGGCATAATAAGTCAGTAAAAGAAACAGAAAAGAAGTTCATAGTTTTAAATCAGTCATTCAGATACTTACTGTAAAGAAGGCAATATAGCTAACAGCAAGTGTTAATGTGACCTCAATAACTGTGTCATTGAAAATGTAGTGAAGCCATAAGACCGATACTATTCCAAAAGCAAGCCCAACTGCTACACTGAAAAAAAAACACTTTACATGAGAAAATTATTATTCCTTTTTTGGTTCAAGAAATACTGCAGAAGTCACAGAATGACAAGATAAATCCACACTAAAGATACATACGCTCCCAGAGATACTTGGGATAAGAATTTGATTATTGAACCCGCACTGAACTCTTGACCAAGGACCATGTCATAAAATAGCTGATAAACAACGATAGCCACCCTGAAAAAGCATGTTGACTTCCAGTAAGAAAAGGATAAATAATACAATTAGAACTTAAAAGCATAATTAGATATGAATCCTGTAATTTTTGCAAACCAATATATGTTATTGATTTAATATATATGGAAACGAAAAGAAAAAATAATATTATGTTTCATAAATCATTAACATCAGAATAATGATATTAAGTTCCATCAGCATCTGGAACTTCCCTATGTCTGTTTCTTGATACACATGTATGATGCATTTATTTGTACAGAGAGGAAAAAGAAAGGGATCCATTCTTCAAATGCAATACAAACAATTTGCACATGCAGTTACAACTTATAATCCTCTTGTGTTAAGAAGCAAAAATAGATTATTATTTGATTAGAAGAACATGATGCATGTATGTACAAGTGTGTGTGCAATGGGACATTGGAAAAGAGGATCCACAAAACAAGAACAATCCATTAACCCACTAGCACATATAATTCATTAGATATAACATTAACACTCCCCCTCAAGCTAGAAGGGATCTAACATTCCAAACTTGTTAGAAAAACTATCAAAGACCCAACACTCAATCTTTAATAAAGATACGTGCAACTGCTCAAAAAGTTAAGTGTAAGGTGTACTAATACAACCAGAAAACATCATATCTCTTATATAATGGCAATTCTCCTCTATGTGGTATGTTCTCTCATGAAAGGTAAACTTGTTCATAATGAAGTTTATTATCTAATTGTCATAATGTATGGTCACAAGAAGATCAACATGAAAATCAAACTCTATCAACAAAAATCATAAGTTCATAACCACATCATCTCACACACGTCATGTCATAGCTTTGTACTTTGCCTTTGTACTACATTGGAAGATTACATTTTACTTTTCACTCCTTGAAACAAGTTATCACTTACATAAGTGTAGTAACCTTAGATAAATTTATTGCATCCCCTGTATCACCAATATGTCTAAAGTCTAAGTAAGCTTTAATCTGCAAATGCCCATATTATTGTAGATCAAACGTATCTCAAGGGTACTTCTGATGTAGCCAAGTATCACCAGCATTTACTGTTTAATGCATCTGTTTGAGCTCATGCATAAACTGATTGAGGGGACTTATAGAAAAAAGAAAAAGAACAAGGTGACCAAGTGTCAAATACATCAACCTGCCAATCAAGTGTTTATACTTTTTAGCTTCCTCTAATAACTTGAATGAACTATCTAAAAAGAAAGGGTTTTACTCTATGGGTGTATTTTTTACTTAACATCCTAAAGTCCTGTCATCTACTAAGTAAAGAGTATATTTTCTTTGTGACAAGATCATTTTGAGCTTGTGTGTGAAATTGATTCCCAAGAAGTATTTATGTCCTTTATGAGGAAGTGTTTGGATAGGTAATTCTTCATTTTTTATAATCATTGAAAAATCATTACTTAACAAGAGGATATCATCAACATACACTACCAAGAGTACATAAAAAATTGTGTTTTTCTTCAAGAATACTAAATGGTCAACTGTACACTATCATATGCCATTGTAAAGTTTAAGGACATTTTGAACATCAAAACATATAACAGCAACACATGGTCATATTGTATAATTGCATTACAACTATTTTCTTATAGCATACCTACAAAAAACATGGTATAACACTTAGACTATTTCTAAATGTAATGAAATTTTATACGCTTATTTCTTACTTTACAATATTTGATATTATAAAGTTTTATGACAATTTGAGCTTCCTAAAATGGAGTGGCAACTCACCTTTCAGACATAGATTTGCCACCATATTTGCCATGTGGCATAGCACTCATCTTTCCATCCTACATTTAATCATTAGGAATGACAACCGTATAATTTTACCACACAAAAATATGAAGCTAATAATATTATTATTGAGTTTGTCTGAAATTCAACTCCATCAGATTCAACCATGAAATCCAAAGCTGTCACCCTTGGTAAGCACCAATTTGATGGTATTATGGATTTCATCATATTATACAAAGGAACATATTCACCATTATATTTGGTAAGTGTGCATATTTTATGGAGTCAACTTCAGGCCCTTTTCACTGTAAAAGACCACCTTATGGATTATTACTTGCTATTAGAATACAATAAGTCTAACATTTTTTCCTCAAACTAGAGTATCCAATCTACAATCAAAGGATTCAACAGACAACAGTTGTAGTAAGCATGAGACATGCAGGAATTATAACAATTGTAGTAGACAGATGGCATTAGATTTCATAAAAGAAACAGGCAGTGGTTATTGGGTGGTTTATGTGATCAGAGATAATGAAAAAATTAGTTTGGTGATAAAAAGGAATAAAGACTTGCAAAGTAGAGTGGGACCAGAATGTTGGGTGTCTACTGCCTACCACATCCCTGTGGTGAGGATGGCAAGGGTTTCTCTTCTCTCTTTTTCTCTCTTAGGGACCTATGCTCTAATACCATATGGATGTAGAGAATGAGAGAGGTAGAAGACAAGTTCATAGACTATTACTAAAGCTCTATAGATGAACTCCATCATGAGACTATTAACCTATTATCAAGATACTATTCCAACACAAATTATTGAGAAACTATAGTAATTAACTGATTATTATTAGAATAATCCCACTGATAAATGTAGGGAATAAATTTGAATTAATATATAAAGAACTCTTCAACCTATAGCTAATTGGTTTTGAAATGGAATTTTAACATGATATTAAAACTAGTTCATACACATCCACCCGTAAACACTTGTAAGTATAAAAAAAAATTAAAAACAAGCCACAAATGAAGGTGTTTAGAATCAATTTGTGTATATTTTTATAAGTTAAAATATATGAATTACACTTTATTTGACCTTAATTCTATGTATCTAAGTGAATTTACTAGTTAACTAGAATTTTTAGAGTTAAAGTGCAAGAAATTTCATTCTTATGTTTGCATATAAAAAAATCATTGAAGTGCTTAATTTTCTTATTTCTTTAAATATACCAAATGTTTATATGGTTATTATTATAATATCTTATTTGTTAGTGAAATGCAGGAAATTTTGGGACTATGGGGGTGTTGCCACAATTTTTGCAGCAACACCTTAAAAATAAAAATAGGGTTCTCAAGAGAGGGGGTCAGCCAGCCAACATCTACCTTCTCTCCGCCCCATCCACCTTCTCCTCCTCGCATAGCTTCCTCTCTCACGAGTGACCGGTGGCATCATCTTAAAGTAGATCCTTGTGTGACCAACAACTGAAGCTTCATTTGGTGGAGAGCACAGTGAGCAGCGTGAAGTGCAGGCTATGGTGCTCCTAAGCAAGGTTCATTGTGGATCTTGAAGGATACTCAAAAGCTTGTTGTTGAGGACATGTGCTTCAGAGGGGAAGTATTAGAATAGTCTAATAAATGTAAGGAATAAATTAGACTTAATATATAAAGAACTCTTTTACTCATAACTAATTAGTTTTGAAATAGAATTTTAACAATTATTATTTTATACAATGTACAAATATACAAATATGTTTAATCAATAAAATCAATCTTAAACCATTATTAATTTCTAAAATATGATTAAGTTAACTCATTGGTTGATTTGCTAAATAATGATTGACTCCATGATGAAACTGCTGTTGGTTGAAGAACTTAGAACAAAAATTGATGGTTTTCAATTTAACTTTGGGTTCAGCGTTAAAAATTTTGAAAACAAAGATATGAGGTTTTTCATCATTTGGAAAATCAAAATTCTCACTCCAAAAATCCTTCCATGAAAATCTTGGAGACACTGGTCGAACTTTTTGAAAGGTATATAAGATATGGTGGTTTGAGTTTCATTCATAAAAACAAAAAAGAAAATTGTAAAAAAATGACAGGTGGTAGTTTCATAAATGGCAAGATCCAATAAAAGAAAATGAAGGATTATACTTCTTTCAAAAGATAACGGAAGAAAATAGAAAACTAGATGGAATAATGCTATAATACCCATCATTCATCAGAGACTCCCCTTCAATTATTGTGCTCAATTTTTTACTTGCTCCAAGATCTTTCAACAGGGCAACAACAGCAACAGGATCAGTAGCACTGAGAAGACCTCCTAGGAGCAATGATGTCTTCCAATCCCACTCATAGGGAAAAGTTAACTGCAATAGATTTTTATTCAATGGTTCCTGGAAGCAATCAAATACCATTCCAAGATAGTATACATGTATGATACATGAAGCATACCTTGAGCAATGAACCAAGACAAAATGTTGATGCTATTACACCTGGGCCAGCAAGTAGTATCATTTGAGCCATGCATTTCTGCAAAAACAAGAGACTTTAAGAATTCTTTTTGTTACAAGGGTTGCAAGGTGTGAAATTGTTGAAATAATACACTTCAGAGAAAAGACAGCTTGTGCAAGTTGATTAAAAGAATTACAGTTATCGTGACTTTCAAAGGATCTACAAAAATAGAACGTTTACTACCTTATTTGTGAATTTTGATTACATCCTAAAAGTAGCAAAATAAAAAATTTAAAGATAATTTATATGCTGTGTATGTTACAAGGTCAAAAGCTATGCAACTAAAATATACAATCAAACAATATTAAAATCTTCGAGAGAAAAATAAATTGACAAGTAAATCATAGCAAGAGGGCAAAAAATTTCTAACATACTTTGATTTGATGCACTTCCATGGCAAAGGAACTTTCAAAAAGAAGAGCAGGGAGAAAAACACCCAGCAAGAGTTCAGGATTAATATGTGACCCTGTGTAACAAATGGGCAATATGATGCATTAAAAAAGGAAGCCATGCTTGCAAGAGTTGGGAATTAACATAGGATGTGAATTGCCTTGTACTTACACAGACGAATGCCGGAACCCAGTTTACCCAGTCCTTGGCTTGTTCGATATTCTGTTAAGAACAGAGCCAAATCTTACATGTTTAGAGTTTAGAAATCACCAAAAATAACATAGGGCATGAAATCCTTGATGAATTTGATGTGTGTTCTTTTACTAAGATTAGTTCAGGGAATTACAATTCAGGAGAGTATAAAAGAAAATTAATAATAAACTACTGCAAGCCCTGTAATAAGTGTGAACAAATAACAATTCTAAGTGTCCATACATGATCTGCAATAATCACATCATTCATGAAAGTTTGATATCATAATTTTCTCTAAAAGATGTTTCCGTTTGTAAAAAGCAGATTTGGCCTGCAAACATATTCAATCCCCAGTTTTCAATGTGTCTCTCAAGTGATCCAGAGCCAAAAAAAAAAAAAAGTGATCCAGAGCCAAGAGGGTACGTTGCTCATTTCGAGTTGTACATCAGCACTGCGATTTTCACTTATTTGATCTTCCAAACAAACCATGTTGAGGATGCCTTGAAGATCCTTGAAACCTCTCATCAATCAAGGAGGCTTTACCATAAACGATCAGTTGATCTTGATATGATGTCAACATACCCCAATACAGTAAATGCCACGGTACTAGTCAAGGTAACCACGGGCACAGTAAGCAACCTTTGAACTTGAGATCATTAGAGGAATTCATGGAAACTCAATATGCAGGCCTGGTGGCATGTCTTGATTTTGCAGAACCTGCTCTAGAATCTTACCCACCCATGTGACATTTGGACATTTGACCACATTTTAACACAACGAAGACACCAGAAATTTCCCAGATGACATCATGCTATGTCGTGAAAGGATTGATGAACTGTTTATTATCATACACAAGGAGGCGACTTTCATACACTTCATAGCCCAATCTCTTAGACCTTCTTATCATACATTACTCGATACCCTATTTTCCTCAAGTCGCAAAAACGACACTAATTCCTTTAGATTTGTTCTGGAAATTGATGTTCAACCACCTCAGAAGTCAAAAGTGTACACGTGATCATCTACACTGAAGAACATACATAAACGTGGTAATGCAAGGAAAAATGTAAGGATGACTTTTTGTTAAGTGAATACATCGAAGACAATAGTGACGAATTGTGATGAGGAGACTTATCTACTTAGCTAAATGAAGGAATCGAGACGATCGATCCACCTATCCACTAATCCCACCAAAAAAAGCATTCCAATCCCAGTAATAACCAAAAAACTCACACTAAAGGCACGAAAAAGCAAAAAAAGTAGTAGCATTCCATGATTACCCACCCAAGGCCCCGAGGCCGACGCCGAGGAGGAGGAGCGCAACGGTGTACGGCACGCGCGTCCCCTTGAGCACGTGCCTGGACGCGATCCCGAGCACCAGCGACACCCCGACGAAAATGATCCCATCCTGGGGGGTCGACTCCGACTTCCCCTCGCCGGTGACCGTCCCGTTCACCTCCTCGAGGAACATCCTGTAAGGCAGCCGTCCATTCTCCACGGCCGCCATTTCATCCACTGCTGGTGACCGCCACCACCACTCCCCAGCCCCCCTAGCAAGTAAAACACGATATCAAGTTGATGGAATAAAAACGAATGCGGTTGGGAACCCCAAATATATACCGCCGAAGGCCGATCCCCTGCGAGTTGACGATTACTGCTGTTGCGAGCCTGTAGCCCCACCCACCGACGGATGGATGCTGGTGGCCGACGGAGGTGGAATTTTTCCTCAGCAATACATTTCAAAAATCGCCAGTTGATCGCCACGTTAGGTGTTCACAACACAAAAGTATCCTCTTCTCGGTGCGATCGTTGAAACGGAAAAAAAGTTGACGATTACTTAAATAGGCATGCAGTAGCCAGGAGGGTTCGATTTCTGTGGGCGTTGCAGAACTCGATTCGTGCTTTCTCACGGGCTGGTGGTGGAAGGCGGGAACGAAGATGCCTCGTCAGCTCGTCCTTTCGTACACGTGCGATCGTTACTGTACGAATTTTTATGTGTAAATTTTTAATTTTAATATTATTTGCTTTTTACGATTAATTTTAACTTTTTACTATGATTAAAGTTAATTTCGCAACGAGTAAAGTTAAAAATAAATGTACCTTTTATTTTGATACGTACATGTTTTTTAAAATAAAATTATTACTGAGATAGTTGTATTGTATTTGTGAAAATTTTAACTTATAAGATTAGTAAAGAATCTTTTAATTACGAACATATCACTACTAAGTGATAAGAAGTGATTTTACGAGTGAATAAAATTTTTTATGTATCGATCAAAGAATAAAAATTAATAATAAACTAATATTTGATGTAATTATGATAAATTTAAGTTATATTGATATTTATGTAATAATTAATTATAAAATATAACTATTTAAAAAATTAAAATATTTATGTAATTAAAAAACACAATAACAAATAGATAGATTGTAAAACGAGAATGTCATCGTAAAAATAAAAATAATTTCAGATATTAAGATAAGTGATAAGTAAATAATACCTGATACACACAAGTTTTACTTTAGTACAGATTTTTCTTTTTCTTTTTTTTTGATTCTATTGAAATTATAACCTTTAAAATATAAAACAGATGTAGCTACGAAAAAAACTTTCAACTTAATACCAAACGTCTGAACCTTAAATTTTAAACCTTGAATTATTATCCTAACCTTTTACCAAAATTCATGATTTCAGAATTAAAATTTTACTATTGCAATAAAATACGTCAAAGTAATATTTTTCAAAAGCAGAAATTCAAACACTTCACTTCTCCGCTCATGTTGATCTTCCAGAATGCTGTTATTTTTCTTCTTTTGGTGTGACTTTCACAAAATCTTCCATTTATTTTTACCGCTGACTGCTCCTCCGGCTTCGGAGAAAAAACTTTGAAGCATGGACAAACACATGTGCATGCGGTCATGCCATACGAAAAAAGTGTGTATAAGCAATAATTTGAAGGAAAAAAAAAAAAAAGATCGCCACGTTGGCAATCCATGTGTGTTAGGTTGCAGGACGCCATGTTCTACACCAAACGAAAAAACAAAAACTGCGGTTTTTATTTTATATTGTTTTTGCACCACGCAGCCGTGCCCGTAAGAACGTCTGAACGTGCTCGCGTGGTCCGCGTGGAAACGTCCACGTCAAAGTTTCGTTTGGAGATGAATATTTTAATTTTTTATAAATTTTTATATATTATTATTATTATATATAAATTTTTATTTTATAATTTATTACGTAACTTTAATATTACCGGTAAAACTTCTTTTAACTTTAACTCCCTGACATTATTGAAGTTAAGGTTTTATTTAAGAACTATTATAAATTAAATAAGTTTGAAGCTCACGGTTTTTTTAGATTAACATAATTCTCAATAAGAAAATTCTTTTATGTTTAACTTTTTAATAACTACAATGAAAACTTTTATTCTTATTACATCATTTATTAAACCATATATTCTACGTACTAAAAACATCTACAAAACTCATAAAACCTAAAGTACATTGTTATTAAACGAATCAAGTTAAAGATTTCGGACTTTGTTAAGTTTGTTTAGCCACTATCATTAATTTAAAAATTTATTGATAATAAGAAAATATAATATAAGTACACAAAACTTAAATATAAAATTAATACATGGTCAATATTATTTTACACTTGTGATTTCATCTTTATATATAACTCAGAAGTGTCTTGATACACAATAAGAAAATGATGCACAAGTATATAAAGTTTAAATACAAACTTTAAGTATGCTAATAATTATATCTAACATATGATGTTACATTAGATGTTTACGTATTATGAGAAAATAAATTAATAGTGACAAATGATTGATATTTATAGTAATAAATTGAAAATTTTGTCATTATAGACTATTTACAGTGACAAACTTAACTTTTTTCTACGACAAATACAAAATTTATCACTATAAAATACTTATAACGATGGATAATAGAAATATGTAATAATGGATTGAAAGATCAATTACTATAGTTCATCTATAATGATGATCTAATTCTATTTTATGACGAACAAAATATTATAGTACTTATAGTGACCAATGATAGATATTTGTAATGATAAATTGAAAAATCTATTGTTATAGATAGTTTATAGTGATGAATAAGATTTTACGTTTATCATTATAAGATAATTTTATTGTAATGATAAAAAAATAATGCAAATGATCCTTTAGTTGAGCTAACAAAGAACTTTAGTTCAGGTGGTTCTTATATTTATTAATTTACAAAAAATATTAGTAGACTAATGTAATTAAATATTGCCTTCATTGACTGATTATTTCACTAACCACATGCATACGGAATGTTTCCATCGGTCCACGTGACTGGTTCATCGTCGCTTGTCAACACCAAATATTTTTCTTCGCAGAATAGTCCGTACGGAGATCGACCTGTAGCCGATTATTTCACCTATCTATATAAAATATCTGATTATTTGAGGCCTGCACCAAAAATAAATACGCAGACGTCACGCCAAAAAAATGTGCATTATTCTGAAGTTTTTTTGTTTTCGAAGATTGCATTATTCTGCAGTTAAATACAAACTCTTTTTTAAAAAATAAATCAACTTATTATTTCACTAAACGGATTTATTAGGATCATAGGATGCGTTTGGACACTAAACGGTGTTTTAGTTTCAAAGACTTGAGAGAGTTAAAAGTTAAATTTTGCTATTAAATAAAATTAAATTTTATAATAAATTAAAAAATAAAAATTTATATATGATGATTTATATGACGATGATAATAATAATCTATAAAAAAAAATATAAATTTAAAAAATAATTATCAAACGAAACCATATATACCAATTTGATTTGTTATAAAAACAACAAATGAAGTGCATTTTATATATCGTTAAAAAAAAATTGATATCTTAACTATATTAAAAATATTATGTAAAATTTTCGCTTAAATTTTTTTGTTAGACAATAACAATTATAACACCACGTCAAATATTATTTGTGTTACATATTTTGAATACTATCCATTACTTTTAGATATATAATATTCAGGCACATTGAATATTCCTCCCCCTCAAGCTTGAAGATCCTTTGCCGTCCTTCGAAAAAAAAAAAATTATTGGATGATCGTTTCATACATATTCGTTGACAAAAATAAAATAAAATCTCTAACGTGCATTTAGAGATATCAATAGGCTATGCTGACACGGCTCAACATGGCTTGGTACGGCATCAATAGGTCATTCGTGTTGTATCAACCGATTTAGAAAAATTCAATGTTCACATACTACTAAAGCAATTTTTGTAAACATTATGGAAATTTTTGATTTATATGGAATTAAAAATAAAATAGGTAGTATAACTTTTGATAATGCAACTAATAATATTACAATAATACTAATGTTTAAAACTAGATTAAGTTCACCAAATGGTTTTAAATTATTTCACCAAAAATGTATGTCACATAATTAATATTATTGTACAATCAAGTGTAAAAGAAATTAAAATTTATATTGAACTTATTAGGGATGCTGTAAGTTTTATAACTAGTTCAGGAAAGTGACAACAGTAATTTGATGAAACATGTGATACTTTTGAAATGTCGCATAAAAAATTCTTTTTAAATGTTCAACATAGGTGGAATTCATTATATTTAATGTTAGAAAATGTATTACCATATGAAATTCCAATAATGTCTTTGTATAATCGTCATCATTGTGATGATTATTAAAAACAATTAATTGAGGATGATTTTAAAATTTTAAAATTATAAAATGTTTTGTTGAATTTTTAAAACTTTTTTATGATGCAACAGTTAAATTATCATGAATTTATTATTCTACATATGTCTATACGTTACATCATTTATATGATATTTCACTAGTTTTTAATAAATACGAGGCATATCCATTTTTCGAACCAATAGTAAATAACATGAAACAAAAAAATTTTAAATATTGGAATGAAATCCCTACATTATATATTTTGAGTGCATGCTTAGATCCTAGGTGTAAAATAAGATATGCTAGTAAATTAATTAGGGGAATACAAATGAGTTTAGGTGTAGATTTAGGATTAAATGTTAGTACAATAGAAGAACAACTAAATCAAATGTTTGATTTATACACACAAAGATATGGATTAAGAATAGAATATTCTCCTCCACCAATGTCCACAATACCAGAATCAAATGTTGAATCATCTTTAGATTATTGGGCATTTTTACAAGATCCAATATTTGATGAAGATATTCTAACATCATCATCATATAATTATAATCCTATATTATCTAGACAAGAATTAATTACTTTTAATGCAACGAATCACCAATCATTATTATTTACTCAATATTCTAACTTAAATACATTTGATGTTTTAGATTGATGGAGGTAACATTTTTCCAATATTATCAATGATGACAAATGATTTATTAATAATTCCAATATCTTCAATAGCTTGTGAACATGTTTTTAGTATGAATGACAACATGTTTGATAACCTAAGATGCAAGTTTAAAGAAGATATAATAGAAGTATTAATGTGTGTAAAAGACTGGAAGTTTGCTGCACTTCGTAAACAAGATTAAGTTAAAGAATTTACTGAGCAACTCACAAACTTAAATATTTCATAACTAAAACATTTTAATTTTAATTTTTCAAATTGTAATTTTTTTTAAAATGTAATTGAATTTTGTTGTAAATTTTTTTAAATGTAATTGTAAATTTGTAATAATGTAAATATAAAATATGTAATTCATTAATAAATAAAAACTTAATTTAATTATATGCATTGTTGTCTGATTGTCTCATTTATTAAATTGTTGAATACTTGAATGTTGAATGTTGTCATGTTGATTGTTGAATGCATGGTTGAATAGTCGTATGTGCAAGCAGGCAAGTTGGGGAACCGTACCTGAGCCGACAGCTAGGTCATTAGGTCGACCGTTGGGTCATTAGGCCAACAATTAGCTCGTAGCACTGGATGTTGTCATCTCGAGAAGAAGAACCGAAGACTCTTCGGCGAAGAGAGAAGTGGCCAAGTGGACTATTGGAGGTGGCAAGGCTCGAGGGGGAAGGGCAAAAGGCTGTGCGGGCCGGCAGGGTGAATAGTCACATGTGTAAGAGGGGGGTGAACCGTGAATGAGTCATGCGGTCAGTGAGGGAGACAGGTCGTCGGGTCTTGAGTTGATTGCCCGGTCATTGGGCTGACCATTAGGTCATAACGCAGGATCCTGAGAAAAATTGTGCTGATCAAAATTATACTATTTACTAACACAAATAATATTTTTTTGTGTTACAAATTATACCTAAACTAACTTATTGATAATATAAATCATACAAATATGACACTATTATACCATATCAATATAAAATTTGTATCATACCGTACCAGCGACACAACTGACAATTCTACGTGCATTCCTCGAGAAAAAAAAAAGTTGGTGATCGCAACTTTAAAATAAAAAAGAACGGTTCAACCGTTGAAGAGTTGCGCTGCAAGCAATTAATGCTTTTCAAAGATTCGCGAAAACATGTGCATGCTGTCGTCAGAAAACTTGTGAATAAGCATTAATGAATTTAATGGTTGATTTTAAAATAAAAAAATGGCAAGATGATGGCAGCGTCGGCAATCCATCACGTGTCGTTCACGTGATAACATACAGGTATCTGTCTATGTTTTTGTTTGTTTGTGTTATATCTCATGTATCTTTAATTTTTACTGTATATTATAATATTATACGGTATTATTTATTAAATTACTTTTATGTTATTTATTATTTATTAGATGTGATAATTTTTGAAAAAAAAAATTATTATCATAATTTTTAAAAAACATTATTATTACATTAATATAATAAATACTATTTATTATTCTATTATATATTTTATTCAATATTTATTATAATTCTAAAAAAAATTATCATCATTTTTCTATCATAAATCATATAATTTCTAAAAAATCATCAAGTTTATCTCATGTCATTACACCACACAAACAAACAACCCTTACGTAGAATTGATTGAAGAATTTTAATTTATTTTTCAATAAAAGTAAAAATAACTTATATATAAGGGTATTTGTGTATTTCTTTAAATTAAATAGAATTAGAGATATGAGTATTTGAATACAAGTAAGAATTGAATAAAATTGAATTGAATACAAGTTAAATAACTTATTTTAAATTTTATAATCTCAATATAAAATAAATATTTATTACACGTTTATAAATATTTGTATAATTTTTATTGTAAAATATTTATAAAAAATATCTCTTTTTAAATTTTCAAAATAATTTATAATTATTACATATATAACTTATAATTTATAATATGAGAAAATACACTCTAATGCCATATTTTCTAGTGATACCTAGATCAACGGTACCATTGAAAAATTAAATCTAAATGTCTTGTGTGTGTACTCACCTCCTCTGGTACCTGCATACAACCCCTCCCTAGTCTACCTCATTTCGCCGCTGTCATCGCAAATCTCCTCTATTAGCCCGCTAGCATCCGCCTGATTTATTGCCTGCAATCATTCGCTCCCTTTACGATCGTCACTGTTTTTGACTATTTACAAGTGAGAGGGAGAGAGTAGGCAGGAGAGGAGATCGACAGGGAAGTAGTCTATCGAAATCAACGAAGGCATTGATTCAAGACACAAGGGAGGCGAGTGTTTCAAATGGTGGAGAGGAAATTTGATGGAATTAAAGAAGATGCGAAGTTGTAAGAGAGTGAGTGATTTCTACTATATTTACTGGGAGAGGCAAGAAATCTCACCTCTCTTTCGTACAGATGAGGTTAAGAATTTAATTCTCTCTTTTAAGTACACAAACACCTTGTGACATCGTTTATTCAGATGTTTTGATATTATGTAATTATATTTTTTATTATATATTACAACGTTTAATAATATATTTATCAAGTAAATTTTATGTTTTTTTACTATTTATAAAACAAAACTAATATTAACATTGTTTACCATTTATGTACCATAGCATTCTATAGTATCATTTATCAAATATTTTTTATATTTTTTTACTATGCAATCACATTTTTTACTATTATATATTTTTTATTATATATTACAGCGTTCAATAATACATTTATCAAGTAATTTTTATATTTTTTTACTATTTATAAAATAAAACTAATATCGACATTGTTTGTCTAGGGCGTTATTACTGTACAATTACATTTTTCATTATGTATCATAGCATTCTATAGTATCATTTACCAAATATTTTTTATATTTTTTTACTATACAATCATATTTTTTACTATTATCGTAAATTGTGTACTTTTTCAAAAATCTTAAAACTCAACTTAACTCATTAAAATGCCTAAACAAATGATGTCATTGTTACATTTTTATCGTAAATCATATACTTGTTCAAAAATTATGAAATTCAACTCACATCTTAAAATGCAGATGCTTATGTTCTACACCACTTCAATGCTTTTAATTTTACGGTTAATTTTAATTTACTATTTTTATTTTATTTATGAAAACAGATAACGGACTTTAAAAAATTAATTTATATATACATATATATTTTTATTTTTATTTAATTTATGTTTGGTATAAGTTTTTTTCTGTTTCAGGAATTAAAAAAGTAACTTTTAGAGTTGTATTTATTTAAAAAAATACATTGATTAGATAATAAAGATTTGTATTTGTATTTATTTTAACTTTTAAATAAAATATGTATAATAATAAAATTATATTTTTAAATATTGACGTAATTAAAAATTATAATAAAAAAAATAAAAAAATTATAAAATTTTATATTATTATAACTATAAAAATAATTTTAAATTAACCAATCGAACCTACACAACTGTTTTTTTTAAAAAAAGGCATCTGTCTGGGAAAATGTAAGTGTGTAGCTATTAAAGACTTTCGCAATGGAAGTAGTATTTTTACGTGTCGATGGTCATATGGTTAAAAGAAAAGTTGCTTCCGTCTGGGCTCTGACAGAAATAAAAATGCACACAGATATGCGCATAGGTAGTAGACGACATCTACAAGATCACGCATACACGCTCACAGTTTTGTGTGGAGCTTCTTTTACATTAAAGATATATACCAGGTTTAAAAAATAAAAAGAAAGAGCAACAGCCGGCAAGATGGCAGAAAAAAAAAAGCATCACAGAGTCTCCTTTCCAAGCAATAATCATGCGTGGGGGATGATGCGATGAGACCTGGCGTAAAGGCCAAGAAAAAAAAAGTAGAGTCCCAAACGAAAGGTCCATGTACACGCAGATTCTTTCAAAAATCAAAAGTCTCAACGCAAATACACACACACGAAAAAAAACCATGACTGGGGGAGGAAGACGACCATAATGTCAAAAAATAAGCATAATGATTCCGTTTGGTAGTAATTTTTTTTAGTTCCGTGAATATTTTTTTTGTATCAAATAGAAATACGTAAATATACTTTTTAAAAATAAGGTGAAATTATTTTGAAATTTTTTTACATTATTATTACGTTGTGAATAATTTTTAATTACAGAATGAACCGTACCCAATGAAGTTAATGTCATCTGGGAAAGTACCGGTGTCTTCGTTCTGCGTCAAAATGTAGTCGAATGTTCAAATGTCACATGGTTGGGTTGGATTTTAGAGCAGGTCCTGCTAATTGTGGTTCTGTGTTAGAGTTAAATATAAGGTTTCTAATTTTCTATTGTAAATTGATTGAATTAGTTTTACATTAATTAGTATTATTTGCATGATTCTTATAGCCTATGTATAAAAATTAAGGTGTAATTTTTATTGATAAATACACAAAAACATATCTTCCACTTATTTTTTCTATTCTTATTTTTCACTTAAATAGCAGAGATTTGAAGTTTGTGTACCTTCAAAATTATGTAAATGGATTTTTTTAAATGTATTTATGTACGCAAAATTAGTTAGAAATAAATTAACGAAAAATTATTTCATTTTTTAACGGAAAATGCTTTATTGTCAACGTCAATATATATGACGTAACTATATTTTATTATTTAAACAGTAAAAGAACATCCTTCTTGCTATATATGTGTGTGTGTGTGTGGTGCTTGATTATTATCTCATGCTTTCAACCTAAAAGACCTTTAAAAATCAAGCTTTTTTTCACAACTAAAATCGTAGATTGATAAAAGCAATTTTGGTTTTCTGCTGGTTTTCAATCAATATAAGGATTAAATTTCCGTTAACCTCTAATTAATTTCTGGTCTTCCCTTTCGCTCTCTTTCTTTTGATGTTTTTGGTTTCATCGGATTGATGTTATTTTTGCGAGATGCTTCAAGGTTATCGATTTGAAAGTTTTTAAAATCTTTTTTCAAGTTTGCCTTTGGTTAAATATCATTGCAAAGAGGTGATGAAGTTGATGAAGTTGATGTAGTACCTTATTGTGTTGAGAGGAGATCGAGTCCTTAAAATCTAAATTAAGGTTAGAGAAATAATCTCTTACATAAGGTATATAGATGAGTTCAATGTTAGGTTTCCTTTCAAACTGAGGATGATCCGATTATGATATTTCGTTATTTTATAAAAACTTTAACATAATTTATCAATACAATCTTATTAAGGTTTGTGGAAAAAAGAAGAAAAAGAGAACATCATTTTTTTTACAAGAGAGGGTGACGGAATTCGTTCACTTTTCTTCGTACTACACTACTTTGATTATAAAGTTAATAGAATAAGTATTTATAGTTAGATTGAACTGAGATTTTAACGGCAATGTTATAGCCTATAATTTTCAGATTAGACAGTTGGATCAAGGATCAGAGCAGTATAGAATTAGATTTGAAAGAGGTTTCAGAATGATTTCGTTTGCGTAGTTCTACAATATATATTCTTAGTAGAAAGTCAGTTTGAGAGGTGAAATGAAATCCATTTTAACTGAAATTTTTTCAGTGGTTCAGGGATCTTCATTCCTGACAAGTCTCTTGATTTTAAAAGCTGCATGGAGATAACAGAAATTCCTGAAATGTGGTAGCCAAATTGGGTAAATTGTGTACCTCTTGTTTGTGTCATTGGATTTTGTGCCATTGTTATTTGATGATAGTGAATGTGTGATTCTTCTAGTTTATCATTAGAGAAAATATTGTATATCCATTATTTAATTATAGTAAAAGATTTAAAGGTAAACTGATAGGTCCCGTGATTTTTTTTCCTTACACTAGAAAAGTTTTTCACGTAAAAAGTTTAACATTATTTTTCTTGTGACTTATTTGATTTCTTTATTTGATTTTACCGTTGAGAAGTTACTTGTAAATCTCAAATTTCCCAACATTCAACAAAATCTATGTAAAATCAAATCACTAATTCCAAACCAAACCTTCCTACCCTATTCGACAATTAGGTAGCGTTTGAAACAAACGGAGCCTTAACGTCCTCGTTAGACGAATCGAGCCCATCCTCAAGCACTGATGGCTTCTCTCACACATATGTATGTCATGGGCTCATATGTCTGCACAATATCAGATTGGGCTACAGTTAATTTGCTCGATAACGTTCAATCTAAATGGAAAGTTGACCAGCCTTCTTCATCTCATGCTGCTGCTAACAAGCTAATGATTTATACTTTTTTGACTTCCTGCACTTAGATTGATGTCATTGATGCAAGTAACTCTTAGAGAGATTTGTGCAAATAAAGAATCTTGGAAAAGAAAAATTTTAATTTTTTTTTTAAATTTTTAGGTGTTTGTGAATCTAGAAAATTTGAAAAAATTTTAAAATTTTCTATTATTGTAAGTATAAATTTTTTCCAACATTTTTTACCATATGTATGTATCAGGAAAATCATTACAATTAACGAAAATTTCATTAGGACACACTTTTTCTAACCTTATATGTCTTATTTAACCTCTTCCGACTAATACTAAACTCATCGTTATAAAAAAATGTAGAATTATATTTAAAATGTTAAAATATAAAAATATTATAATTTTTTTAAATTAATTTTAAATTTTTTCGTAACGTATACTAATAATCCTAAAAATTTATCTATTTTCTAATTTTTCTTTTCCTTTTCTTAAATTTTCATTTATTGTGTTTTTGATATGACCTTAATCTCCTTTGCCGTTGTTATCATCGCTTTACGACATTTTTTGGTTAATGTTCCTTTGAAGCAGTTATCTACTTATCTTGTTACTTCATGGTGCTATTGTACGTTGATCTTCAATTAAATCTAGCATGTACTTTAATTTTTTTTTAAAATAAAAGCAATTTTAATATATTCTGAAAAGAGTAGCAATTTTAATAGAAACTCGGAAAAGATAATAAATAATGAAAAGTGATGTGCTAAATAAGTAAACCCTGGACGGCTCTTTATCTCTCCGTCTCTCCTTCTCTCG
>JAMKPZ010003799.1:0-23431 GCA_024699675.1 Amphibolis antarctica | reverse complement strand
TTTCATTATACCTTTCAAGATTTACAAATGGGTTAGAGAATTGGTTTAAGGCATGAGCAAGGCCATAATGTTTACCCACTAGTTTGAGAAGTTGTGCCTTAAAGACTCACATTACTTATTTCCACAATTATCCATTTCATTATACCTTTCAAGATTTACAAATGGGTTAGAGAATTGGTTTAAGGCATGAGCAAGGCCATAATGTTTACCCACTAGTTTGAGAAGTTGTGCCTTAAAGACTCACATTACTTATTTCCACAATTATCCATTTCATTATACCTTTCAAGATTTACAAATGGGTTAGAGAATTGGTTTAAGGCATGAGCAAGGCCATAATGTTTACCCACTAGTTTGAGAAGTTGTGCCTTAAAGACTCACATTACTTATTTCCACAATTATCCATTTCATTATACCTTTCAAGATTTACAAATGGGTTAGAGAATTGGTTTAAGGCATGAGCAAGGCCATAATGTTTACCCACTAGTTTGAGAAGTTGTGCCTTAAAGACTCACATTACTTATTTCCACAATTATCCATTTCATTATACCTTTCAAGATTTACAAATGGGTTAGAGAATTGGTTTAAGGCATGAGCAAGGCCATAATGTTTACGCACTAGTTTGAGAAGGTGTGCCCTAAAGGCTCACATTACTTATTTCCACAATTATCCATCCTTTCTATGACATCTCCAATTGATTCATTAGCCTCAATAGAAGCTTCAATAACCTCTACCTTGGATCAATGTCTCCATTTCAGTGTCAATCTTGTCAAATGGGTAAAAACATAAACATGCTATCTTTAAAGGTTTGCATCTAATTAAGGTCCGAAGTCATCCATTGTGATGTTTAGGGTCTCCTAGGACAACATCTACATTTGGATATAGCTATTATATTATATTTGTCGATGATTATTCTCATATCTATTTAGAGATTGTAGTGGTATTGTTGATGCTGTCAAAAAATTATTTGTTGAAATAATGAATCAGTTTGCTATTACTCTCAAAATACTTTGCATTGACAATGCATTAGAATTTGTTCAAACTAATATTCAATGATATTGTGAGTCTCTAGATACTATTCATTCCATTATATGCCCTTACACATCTTAGTAAAATAAAGTTGCAGAGCTTACATCATCATCCTTTTTGATGTGGCTCAAACCCTTATACTAAAGATGGGTGTACCACAACATTCGTGGTCTAATGTCATTCTCACTATGTCCTACGTTATTAATAGGATGTTATCTACTCCTCTTGTGGGGAGAGGGAGATTCCAATCTAATGATTACATCCCAATGTGAAACTCTTTTCACTTCCTCCTAAAGTTTTTGATTATATTGCATTTGTCCAAAATCTAACTCCAAATATTGACAAACTAACACCTCACTCTATCAAATGTGCCTTTATTGGGTATTCTCAAACTCAACAAAGGTATAAGTGTTTTGTTTCCTCTATGAAAAAAAAAAAAAAAAAATCTGATGTTTATTTGAGTTTTAACAATTCTGTGAGCATAAGATTGATGATTCTTGCATTGAAAATATACCTATATTGTCTGTCCCTAAAAATGTCCCTACTGCTAAGAGCCAGTTTGTTGATTCCACTCAAACAGCTGATCCAGTAGTTGTACAGGAAGAGGTTCCTTGCCCCCATCAAGTCTGCACTCATCATTACCAAGGGTCTTCAGTTACTGCCACACAATTTGTCAATACCACTTCTATGACTGCAGATCCACCGCAAAATGATCTTAATCCAACCATTGCCATGAGGGAAGGTAAAAGATCTACCATTATCTATCAAATATCACACTTCATCTCTTATAAAAAACTTCACTTCTCATTTCATACTTTTGCCTTATCTATATTATCTGAATAACTTCTCAAGAATTACCAAGTGGCACTTCAAACACCTCATTGGAAGGTTGCTATAAAGTAGGTTTTAGAGGAGAAGTAGTTTTTAGTATCTCATGACAAGTGAGATCTAGTCTCTTGACCTAAAGAAACTAACATGGTTACATGCAGGTGGGTGTTTACAATCAAGTATAAGCTAGAAGAGATAGTGGACAAATATAAGAAATGAAGAGAACATAACCCATCTATTATAAGCAATGCACCTTGGGTCCTCACTGTAGACAACATGCTAGTGGGTTTGAAACATCCTAGTCTTTCTACTTTATACTTACAGTGGTTTCAGGGGTTATGAGAAATACAATACAGTATTCCTTCTTTCAAACGATTATATCAACTTCGACTTCACATAAACAAGTCTTTTTTTCTTTAGGGACTGGACTATAGTTTTGGAAAAACAACATTTTTTAGCTTACCCATGGCCTATTGTGTTTTCATTTCAGCGCACACCATAAATGAGAGCATGATTTGCATACATAAAACAAACAAGAATTAAGCAATGTAGCAAATTACCAAACAGAATAAATCCATGAATCAAAAGATAACATAGCAATTACCTCAACTGATTCACCCAAGGCAGCACGTGCCTGTCCACGCCGCTTCCAAGCTTCCCCAGCAACTGCATTTGATTTTATAGCCTGTAATGAAAGGAATCATACTCATCAATATATCAATTTAATGAACCAACATCATAAGGTTGGACAACAAGCTAGTCTACCATGGAAAAGTCGGCAATAGCAGCATCAAGCTCTCTTTGGAATGCATATGCCGTTCCTCTCCCAATCAAAGCCTCTGGAGAGGTAGGATTCTCTCTCAATATCTATTAAAAGCAAGAAAAATAGTCATCTATTTAGCATAAAAATAAAAATACCAACAAACTAATAGAAAAGTAGAATAATCAAAGGTAACCTGGTTAAAGATGGACACAGCTTGATCATACTTGCCTTCATTTACCTTCAAAAGATAGAAGCATCCTTTTTCAGAAAAAAAAGAGGCATTCCAGAGTAATCCAAATTTTATTAAAACAAACTTTTAAAGTATAATTTAATATTAGAAAATGTTACCAGAGAAATGATATGTCAATCAACATCCAGGAGTTCAAAAGAATTTATTTTATTAAAAAAGAACAAAAACAGTGTACAAGGCTCCCAGTCTCCCATTGATGTTGGGAGATGACTAATGCGATAAGGATCCTATTGTACGCAGTTTTACCTCCAAAAGTGAATACATTTTCCCCAAGATTCCAACATATGACCTCGGGACCATAAAAGAGAGTTTGTTTTCTATGATCTGTTTCTAATAGCAATGGATTACCGTTTAAGATAAATAAAGTAAATTCAGTAAAAAAAAGTTGATGGATCACCAATCAAAGATACTACAATTATATATCATCATAAATTTGATTGGCATACAACTCAAAATGAATTTGAAAAGAAAAGATAAGAAAATCACCAGAAAATGCATATTTTCTGTTAGAATCAAATAAAAGTGCAGCATTGTCACAAAAATCACGCTATTTACTGACAGAGTTATAGATTTTTAGCAGTAAGTTACAGTTAGAATATTACTCAAAAGTAATGACATAGATATGCATATTTAAAAAATGGGGAAAAGGCTGGTACCTTGGCAATTCCTCGTGATAATCGAAAATCCAAGCTTATTGACTTGACCTTCGAGCTACCATTGATAATATATTTTTTACCAACATTTGATGTACCATTTTGTTCACTTGGTCCACCATAGAGTTCTGATGCTGGCTTGCTATCATTTGGTTCATTTGGTCCACCACAAATTTCAGATGCAATGATTGGCTTTCCATCATATTTACATTTACCACTAATTTTATCATTGTTTTCAGAAGAAGTATCATCTGTTGTTGTAAGGGCAATGGATGAATCTACAACTTCAGAAGCATCGGTTTTATCCCATTCAAAGGGAGTATTAGACACTGTTGTAATGGAAGTGGATGAATCAAAACTCTCATTAGAAACATTAGCTTTTTCCAGTTTGGCACCATCTAATAGCTCCTGCAATTCCAATATCAGCTTCAAATCTGCTGAATGGCAAGCAGACTGTTCGTAACCTTGTTTCCAAGCACAAAAAGCATCATCTTTTCTACCCAAAGCTGACAGTGCATGCCCTGCAAGCAAAAAAATCACCATTTCCTTCATTTTTAGAAACACAAATGTTTTGACTGACCTTTCTTGACAGTCGTAACTAAATGATTTACCATGAAAAAAGGGAGGCTAACAACCAAACATTTGCATTTATAATAACACAACATCAATCCTCATACTAAAAATGTAACAATCCCCCTTATCTCCGCTTGTTGGTCCATATATGTGTTTTCTTTATTTGGTTATTGTTGGATAGGTGTAGACCACACTTATTAAGTAGAGTAATTAGGTTTGAGGGCATGATAGAGCCTCATCTTGCTTTAGTTACTCATGCAAACCTTCTCTTGCATCATTTAATTAAATATATTTCTAAGATTTTTAATATGTTTCATTGCAAAAAAATCTTAAACATGTACATTTTTGATGGAATACTACTGAAATATACACATCAGTAGTATTACACTTCATATTTTGATGTTAGCTTTAAATAATTTATGTATTTGAATGTTATTTAAGAAATAATAGATCTAAAATACTTATAATTATTACTAGGGTCCCAATTCTCTAATGGTACCTATAGAAAATTGATTCTATAGGTGTTCAAACTTAAGTCACAAACCATTTCTCCCCCACTGCCATCCCCCTGCACCTTGCACGGTACCTTAAATGGTCATCATCCAAAAACCCCCCATTTTCACCACCATTGGCATGGGCCCTCCTTTTCCTAACAAATAACCTACTTTGAATGCTTCCAACTCCATTGTCCAGGTCTAACGAACCACTGCAAAGGTGGATCATCATCCCAGCTACGCTACTGCGGATTTCCATTGGCAATGATCAAGGGGACAAGGCAATTGGGGATGGGTAATCTTTATTTGTAGGATTTTTTTTATTTGAAATTGAAGCATGGCGGCTCGTGGAGATAGATAGGAGAGGGTGGGGGAGCTAGAGAAGGAGGGGGAGGAGATGAGGAGATTTGGTGGAATGGATCAAGGCAGATGGGGAGGAGATCTAGGGGCTGAAGGAAAGGGTAGGGTAGATGGAGAAAGGGGGGGAGGAGTTGAGGAGTGAGGTGGAGAGATTGATGAGGGAGGTGAAGGTGTTAAAGAGGAAAAAAGAGAAGATGATGAGAATTAATTTTAATATATTTTCAGTCATTATATTGGATACCTATAGAATCAATTTTCTATATGTACCACTAGAGAGTATTATCCTTTATTAAAAAATGTCCATAATTATATATAACATATGTTTAAATAATTTTAAATATATATTTAAATAGAAGCCTAGGCACTGCCTAGCTTACCACCAGCCATGGTGTCTTTTAGTATGATGCGGACTGCACATATTTGGAGCTCTTGCATTCAAAATGATTAGTTTGTAAATGAAGTGCTCCATCTATATATCAACACAGTTCCAATTCTCATATGAAGAGATAAGGACTATTCTAACAATGTTCTTGCAGAAAAATTAGATTAGATTATAAAGTTGTGCTTTGATGGTGAATGGTGATCAGTAGCATTAAATTAGGCTATTTACGATGATAGAAATTGGCCTACAGTGACAAGTGGCCCTTATGCACCAAAACCAGAATTTACTTACATAAAGATAACTCTGGCATAATGTGATACCAATGTGACAGCAAGAACCTCATTTTTCCTAGCTTTGCAGTTGCCAAGGTTTGGCAACAGCAACACTTTGTCAACACAACCAATGGAAGTTATCAAAGCCAGTAGCTTCCCATCATTTGTTATTTATATCAATCTTCAATGGAAGAAACCAAGGTTCACTGCTTTTTGAAATCAAGGTTATGTAATTTATGTATTCAATTTAAATTTCTCGTGGTTGTTGAAATTTGGACATCCAACTCAAAATGAATCAGCAATACGTGTGGAGAGGTCTAGCTTTGTATCAGTATAAGTCATACTTTTTAAGTGCGTAGGTGGTGAGCCATGGCACCATGAGTGCATAGACATCTAGGCAATGCCTAGGTGGCACCTAGGTGCCCATAGAAATATTAATTTTTTTATTTTTAAATGCTTATACATATTTAGCAATATTTATTTATATTTTTATCTCTATTATTTTCTAAATGATATTCAAATATATAAATAACTCTAAGATAATGTTAAAATATGAGGTGCAATAATATTAATATGTATAATTCACTTATGTGTATAATTATATATATTGAGAATTATGTATATTTTAGTAGTAATCCATCAAAAATTTATATTTAAGCTTTTTTACAAAGAAAAACATTTAAAACCTTAAAAAACGTATATTTAATTAATCAAATCCATCAACAAATCAACTCAGTCAATATAAGGAAATGTGCACTACCAAGGCATGACCAATCATGCCTTGGAACCTACATGCATGTCTTAAAAACTATTTTATAAGTTTTTTCCTCACTTTTTCAAACAAAAGACCATGTAAATACTCTTCTTCACTTGTGGAGTTTTTCTTAGGTATTAAAAGTGTCTCTATTTGAATTGGATGGATGTATGATAATTTAAACCTGTTCAACCTCTTTTGGCACTGATAACAAGTAAAAATGTAGACATCCAACTCAAAACCAATGAAATGATAAGTAGAGTTACCCATTTATACATAAATGCAAGTCATGTCTTCACTTCTTTCCATGGAATTCAACTTCAATTTCATATCAGAGCTCAGTAAGTTGAAAAACCAATACTTTTCATCAAAATTTCAAAAAACCAATTTTGATGTTCAAAAAAATATGGTAAAAAATCATTTTTTGTTGATAAACCAATAGGTCAAAATCAATTTTGATGTCATTTTGACAATCCAAAATATCAAAACACGTCAATGAAATTTTTGCAGACGTGTTTTGATGTTTAATTCCATGCTTTATTCAACATGGGGCCTTGAATTTTCCAACATAAAATTATTCATAAATTTGAACAAAAAAATTAGGTTTTATGATATCTACAATTTAACATATTGCAAAAATGTGATCATTTTGTTGGTTGCCTAATGTCATACACTTATTTTCCTTTCCAAAATTTTGTTGGAAAAAATAGTCTCGCATCGATGATAAGTGAAATTAAAACTTTTATATCACTTATGAACTCTATAACAAGTTTTCAATAGATATCAATTTATTAGAAAAAGAAAAGGAAGTTTGAAAGCTCGACCAATGTAGAGGAGGTCATTTACAGTTATTAAATCATTGCTATTTCTAATCCTTGTGACAAAAGGGGTTGCCAGAATACCAAAGTACATTTCAAAAAGACAAGATGTCTCGGTGGCATTGTAAAGGGTTCAAGGAATACAAACATTACACAGACCAGTCATCATTCAATGATCAACAGTACGCCAAAACAGTATCCAGCCCGTCCACAAACCAATTATTCAATGAAAATCACCTTCTCATAAATCATAATTCGGCATTTCTCGACTTTGTACCACTAAATCAGAAGGGTGAGAAATAAAAAGGCAATAATCAAATTTAAACATAAAGAACCTTTCATTATGTACGGTTGAAGCAGCGATGGATCCAGCTGTATCGCCTTGTCGCAGTCTTTGATCACATGCTTGTGAAGCTCCAGCCGACTATAGCAGAAAGCTCGGTTGCTGCACACGGTCCCGCCACAACCGTCAAGGAACACCTTCATTCCCCGGACAGAAAAACTTCAAATTCAACAATAACTCCCCTAACACGTACCAGATGTCTTGGATCGAGCAAGAATGAGTGAGGAGGGAATCGAGGATGCGGATGGCCTTGGACCAGTTCCTGGAGACGCAGAGTTTCGCCACCTCCACTCGCTCCGTCGCCCCTGGCGCTGCCATGGTAGACTGCTGGTGCTGGTTTGACCTGGAATTGGACTGGCTTTGCCGAGGCGAAGGGCACGGCGAGGGAGAGATGACGAAGACTTTGGTTAGGGTACCTGACGTTGAAGACCACGCCTCGAACGCGTGGAAACCAGCGGCGAAGGGATAGGACGGGAAAGTTACCGATCGACCGGCTCACCGCTTTTTACCTTGCAGAAATAAAAGGTAAAATAAAATTAAAATTAAGATTTCGTTTAATTTTAATTTTTTAAATTACTTTTAACATTATTATTATTTTATAAATTTTAACATATAAAAATTTATTATCTAAATTATTATATAATTCTAATCTATTTTACAAAATTAATTTTAATTTTAATTTTATTTAACTTTTGAAGTTAAAAATAATAATTTTCTAATATATCCTAAGAAAACAAGATCTCCTTCGAGATTTCCTTTAACTCTAATCTAACTTTAACTCTATCTCCTTTTTCTGTTCCATGTCGTGGAGTTCCATTTTTCTTTTATTTTTTCCTAATTTTATAAATACAAATTTATCTATATATTTTTTAAAAAAATTAATTCCTATTACAATTTTATTTCAACTGTAATTACAGATCGATTCAACAATATAAGCTATTATTGTATCTTACATGTAAATTGATTAAATTAAGTGCATTATCTTCTTCTAGCTTTTAACTTAAATAATTGTTGATTATGACGCATATCTCCATTGATGTGATTTGCTCAACCATTTACGGTGTAACTAGAGAGAGGTAAAAATAGAGATATCAATCAACAGGAGAAATCATATTAACGATACGATTTGACTAATATGACGTAGGTTAGTGAGCCAGACTAATTTTTAAGACTTTCGTAGACATGATACAAATTTAGATAACACAGATAGCACGATTCAAGTTATTTTTTATATACTATAGTTTTTAATAATGAAATAAATTCTTTTAACATCATCAATCATCAATATCTATGAAATAAATATTCAAATATGAATTACTTTGATGTGATAGATTGATGGAAAAAATAAACTTTGATTTTTTCAATTTTATCATACATGACAAGAGATTTACTAATAATTTCAGTATTTTCAATAACATATGAGCAAATTTTCAATATTAGTAGAGTGTGCTCAATGATAGAAGATCAAGCTTAAAAAGGGATATACTAGATATCTTGATGTATATCAAATATTAAGAACTTACTCGATTTTGTGAAAAAAACTAGATAGTTTGATAAAAGAATTTTGTGATAATTTTAATTTGTAAATGTAAATTTTCATTTTTTTCTCAAATTATAATAATGTAAATATAATTTTATGTTAATTAATTATTATTCATGTAATGTAATTTTTTTAAAAATTTAATTATTTGTAAGTTAAATTTGTACATTCTGTATAAAAATAACATTTGTAATTTTTTATTATAAACATAATGATTTTTTTTAAGTTGTATAACTTGTATGTAGATTGATAGTTTGAAATCTCGATGATTCATAATTATATTACATTAATTATTTAATTATTTAATAAAATATAAAATAAAATTAGATCGACACAATTTGACATGATCAATTGCACGGTTGACTAACACAATACAATTAGACCATATTTGGGCTTAAACAAATCGTATAAGGTACAGCACGACACGAATGATACTAGACTGCGAACAAATTAGGTCATGTCAATTGACATCTTTAGGTAAAAGATAATTTAGTAGATAAGATATATATAAGAACAATATTTCACACACAAATAACGTCCAAAATTGATGTTAAATTATGATTGTTAATCATAACGGTATTTTAGAAAAAACTAACTTTTAAGAATATATGTTGATGTAAATATTTTATAATGGCAAACGTCACAGCACAATATTTTACAGAGATATACAAACGAAAATCCATTTTTTCCCCTCATATCCTTCTTACCTTTTTTACCAATTATCGAAACCTCAATACCAAATAGTGTATTTGATTTATATTAAAACTTCAAGGTTAATAAATAATTCTGTTAGCAAAAGAGAATAATAAAATAAGGAAATTTTTACGATATTTGTGTTTTGTCTAACAAAGAGATAATTATCACTTTGGTATATGGTTATAAATCTTATTTTAAAGCTCGATCATTATATGAACCGATATAATCAAGATTTAATACAGTGCCCATAAAAATACCATGATCCATCAGTGAAAAACTTATAGATACCTTCTTTCATTCGTATTTTGTAAAACCAACCTTTGTACAAAGCTCGATCTCCAATTCGTCCATTAAACTAAAACCCGATAGTTTTAAAATGGAATTTTCATCCCAGAATCTTAGTCCAATAGGCTTAATTGCACCATATATAGGCAGAAAGATTGGTCATGAAGGATTATGCGGTCAATATGATCAAATCATACTTTCACTTGAGTAC
The DNA here is from genome assembly GCA_024699675.1 of Amphibolis antarctica. Classification (NCBI taxonomy): domain Eukaryota; kingdom Viridiplantae; phylum Streptophyta; class Magnoliopsida; order Alismatales; family Cymodoceaceae; genus Amphibolis; species Amphibolis antarctica. Next base: position 13,183 of record JAMKPZ010003799.1, on the reverse strand, counting down.
AACTTCACTAATTAATCAACTCCCACACGCTATAGAACTCTACCAACAACAACACGATCATTCTAATATAATCTCCTTCACTTTGTTGGAGTTGAAGGGATTGAATATTAGTTTGCGTTGCATTCATGTAATCGGAGAAAATGAACCTTTGGTTGTGTGGTATACTTTCATCGTTTCCTCCCATGTATCATATTTCTTTGGCAAATTAACCCTACACTCCCTTTTTGATCTGGCCTCTCCTTCAGACAAGATACATAAAACCATGTCAATCTAAGTCAATCAATGTCTACATTGAAGGATCTAATACCAGCGAGCAATAGCGAAGGAGGATCGAGAATGACAATGGTGAAAAAGATTAAGGTTTCGGTAAATAGAAGTGAGAATACTTTGTATTGTGTATATTGGACTTCTAGTTTTCCTTAATATATAAAAATGGTCATTCCATATTTATAATAGGAGTAATTAATTCTTTACCATACCTCTATATCAATCTCCTCCTCTAATATAGTACTTGTAGTTAATCAAAATATTTAATTAATTTAAATTCTCTAAAACGTTCGAAAAATATTTCATAGTCTTTTATAACGTTCAAGGAGAAAGAACCTACGAAGAAAAAGAATAATCCATATAGTCTACCAAAGAGGCATTTTAAAGGTTACATTTATTTACGTACGTGGTTATTACAAATTTCAACTTTTATATTTAGGATTTGTTTGTATTCAAAGAATTGAATTGAAATGAATTAAATTCTTATAGATCACTTACTTATGATAGTGGAATTAAATTTAATGCATTTCTATCGATATTGTTTACTTTTTAGTTTATGATAAAAATGAAATCTAAGCTCATGTTATATGAATCATCTGGAATTTAGCCAAATCGAACTTCATTGCCTACTTTTGTCTAATTACCAGAATTTCTTGTTACATTCAATTGTAAGAGGTACATAGGTACCTTTACATTGAATTTATTTCTATGTAATTTAATTTCATTCAAAAAATAAATTATTGTTAATTCATTTCTAACAAATTTTACGTGCACAAATGCACATTTAGAACTACTTTTTGTGAAACTATATCGAAAAATAGTTATTTAAGAGTTTAATTTCTAAATAAATTATGTACAATAATGTTAAGTGTTAGTTACAATCTTAGCTGTTATATTGTTATATATATTTGTTTATGTCAACTCTACTTCTAATCTTTAACGGTAACTTGTTTGTACTCATGAAATTTTCACGAGAATTGAATTGAAATGAATTTAATTCTCATTGATTACTTGTTTGTACTAGTGGAATTGAATTCAATTCATTTCCATCAATACTAGTCACTTTTCAGTTTAAGACAATAATAAAGTTTGTACTTATAGAGTCTCAATTGTATGAAATTGAGTTAGCTCGAACTTTTTCATTGGCTTTTGTTTGACTACGAAAATTTCTAATTTCGTTCAATTCTGATAAATACACAAATACCTATACGCTAAATTCATTTCTTTCCAATTTAATTACACTCAATAAATGAATTTCTGTTAATTCATTTTTGATTAATTCTATATGTATAAACATATCCTAAAACTAAAAAGTATACAAACAAACACAACCGTAAGGAACCACAAAACTATAAGTAAAGATTGCATGTCTAAGGTGGTTTATATGATCAATTTTTTCCACGGGAAGAGGGCAGAAATTGGTTACTTGCTGGCTAATCACATTCATCTCAAAGTATAAGCTTCTGTATCTTATGAAGTTAGAAGGATTGGTAAAATATTTACAAAAACATGATTATTCCAAATTCAAGTGTCTAAAAGGTTCCTTTAATCCTTACGACATTCGTATAAATTCTAATTAATTTTGCAAATATCATGATGGTTGTCTATATTGAATTTGAATTTGGACGCACTATATATATGGCATAAATTAATTAATTGATTGGATGTTATTTTTATTGATATATAACAGTGTTGTTTTGTTTAAATTTAGATTCAAAGTGGAATTAACGGGGGAACAACTGGACCACCTGATTACATATATACATCGTTAGTATTTATTAATTTTGAAGGGTTCACATTGTATTCTTGGATTGAGTTGAATAAAATTAATGTACGTAAATTTGATGGGATGTCAATTGATTTATAGTACAAAAGTTTCAATTTGGTGGATGTTCATGTATCTAGAATTCTTGAAAAAGAAATTCATAACAAACTGATTTTCTTTCGATTAAAATTTATATTTCGTCTGTGTTGATAAAAAATCACGAGAAATTAATTTCTCGTAATTTCCTATTGTAACGTAAAATCTTCAACTTTCCTAACTTTCATTTTCCACATCTTCTTTGAAAATTCAAGTGAAATTGTATTCTCTCGACGTGCACACGCAACTATTGTACATTTGTAGTCAGTCAACTTCCATCGATGTCTTTCTTCAATCGACATCAACCTCTCTTATCACAAATCTCGTCTTCCTCTATCATTCTTCAATCCACGCATTGTAGTTTTTCGTAATGTTTGATTTTTTTCTTTAGAATCTCTATCATTTGTAATATTATATTAAAATTAAATTATTTATAATTTTCATTAATTTGATATTTAAAAAGTCAATATTCACAAAAACCTAAAATTCGAAACTCTACTTATTTCTTATACATGCACAAACGATCTTCATTTTTATAATTTTTGATCAAATCTTGTCATTTTTATTTACCATTCATTCTTAAATTTCACTTATTATTATTTTCAGGTGTACAAACAAATCCTTATAACAGATACATGCAATATATCAATCAATGTCTGTATACACACATTACATTAGTTTTTCGGTAATAGAATGAGAATACATGTGTACTACGTACGTACATCATTGCACTATTGATTAGATGATAAAATCTTTCGAAAAAGGGCAAGATTAGATGATAAAGCCGATGCGATCTTTTCATATATGGAACATACATATCAAAAAAAGTACACGTCGGAAAATTAATGGGAAGACTCACTTGTCCTATTCCCGTGGGAAAAAAGGACCGATACGTACGTTACGTATTTATTAATTACTTCAAATAAACCAAACAAACGAAAAAAATCGAGTAGGTGTATCTCATGAAGGCCGGCCCATTGACGTGCAGCGGGCCGGCCGCTAAAAACCTTCCACGGCCTTGTCAGGCAGGTCATGGTCACGGAGATAACTTCAGGTCAAGGCCGATGTTCATGCCATTGTAGGCGATCGGAGCATACATCCATAAATCATCGGAGCTCAGGAGCTGCACATGTCAGGCGGATAAGAGATCGAAGAGCAGAACGAATTAGCCAGCGAAATGGATGGTCGATTAATTCAAGTAATTCTCCTGTGCGATCACATTCATGTACGTACGTAAGTACACGAAATATATATATACACACACACCTTGATTTGGAGTTGCAGAAACTTCACGTACTGAACCGCTTCTTCTAGCATGGTGCTGATGTCGACCTGCCACAAGTGATTTCAAACAGCAACATTTATTATCTAAGAAAATATGATATATATTCGTCGTCGGTCAATAAAGTTTAATTAATTATTACGCACCTTTGTTCCATTTGGAACCAGGTTCTGCAATATCTTCAGCCTCTCGTTAATCCTTTCTCTTCTTTTCTGCGGAAGAATCAGCGTTTCCATATATATATTTGATGCTTAGGGTTCAAGTCCATCACTAATTAATTAATGAATTCGGTAATTGATTTCGACGTTCCTCACTCACCCTCGCGTAAAGGCTCTGTGGATCCGTGGAAGATCCCCGTCCGGCCCTCGACTTGGAGCCCTTCGGGGCGCCGGAGCCCACTCCACCACCTCCACCGTTGGTCTCTTGCGACTCGCATGATTCATCCTCTTCCGAGCTGCAACTGTTTAACCCAACGTTTTCCTCCTCTTGCCCATCGCTCGTCTTCCTGCTCTTCCGACCTCTCTTCGATTGCGCATTCTTCCCATTCTTTTGAACCTGCATTTTTAGTTTTGGTCGATTTACGATTTATTATAAGTTAATCGATACCTCCAAAGGCCAATCGTTAACATTAAGATCAAGGATCGAAAAGAAACAAAAAAATTCCAAAATACCTTTCCACACACACATATATATATATATATATATATCTAAATCATCCGCTCGTTCGATAAAATTAATTTTGATAATAAAACGAATGAATTAGAGAATATAAATTAAGAATACTTCTAAAAATTGGAAGTGGAACATACCTTATTCGTTTGAGGAGGACTCCCTTGGGAAAACTCCCTGTTTCTGTCGAAATCCTCGGCAAGCTTCCGCTTGTGGTCAGGGTGGGAGGAGATCGGTTGCGCCGAGCTCACGTTCTGCTCCCTGGAGCCGTTGCTGGTCTTGTCGACGTAACAGGCGGGCTCGTAGAATCTCCTTCGTCGCATCACACCTGTAGTTTCCCATGCACGGTTCCATAGGGAGGAAGCCATAGCCTCCCTCACTCTGTAGTGCCGCCAAGTCGCTAGGTACTCCGACGTTGGAGCAGTAGCACTGGCGATCGTCATCACCACCTTCGGGCTCGATGTCTGGAAGCAAAAACTGGGCTGCAGCGCCACTGCTGTCGCAGGCACCACCACATCTCCACCGGCACTCCTCGTAATTACAATTGGCTGTCGCGTCGCTGCGGGGGGATAAGTGAGCGCACGACCCGTCGTGCTCTGGCCAGTACATGTACGGCGTCTCCAAGTTGAGCTCGTGGTGCGTCTCGCTCGAGAACAGCCCGGAGTTGCCGAACAGCTGCGCTATCACGTCGGATTCATCCACCCATCCGGTTGGCGCGGAGCCGAAGGACTCCGGCCAGGTGGCGTGATCGGAAACAGAGGCCGCGTGCTCCATTCTCGGCGGAGGATCGGATGGGATTCTTCTAAAAATGTCGTTGATCGTATATAAATACAAAAAATTGTGTTGGTGTGTATGCACTCGATGCGGCTGCGGCTACTAGCCTAGCTACTAGTATATATAAGGATGGCAACCGGCAAATTCTAATTATCTGTTCTCGCCCTCGTGACCACCACCTCGAATATATTATTTTGTTCGGATACAAATAGAATTCTGCTGACAACGACGAGCTAAAAATAAGACCACAAATGATTGAACCATCGAGAAATAGAATCATGATTTTGATGGTCCATACGACAACATGAGAGGTAATGCTTGTCTTTTTTAAGATACCTTTCCTTGCGGGCAAGGGATGGCCATGTAATATTAAATTAGTAAGATAGTAGAAGGAATTATTTGGGTCAGTGCATGCATGGGTGTCAATTTTTTTTTTTTTAAAAAAAGAAGCGATAGAGGCTGTGGAGAGGCCGGCCGCCGGCGGGCATCACATGGAAAATTGAAATTTCGCTTGTTTGTGCCTTCGAGTGCCCGGAATCGACAAGGCCTCCGGTAGCGGTGGTTTCCTGTCCTCCGTATATATTTCGGTCAGAAAATTAATTAATTAGCGTCTATTCGTCGTTATTGATTAATAATTAAATTAACTGCATGCTTTCTAGTCTTTAATCAAACTGCACTTTGATCTATTAGATTTCTTCGTAGGAGCCGTTTGATTTTATTTTATTTTGAAAAGTTGTCTTCTTTTTTAATCGAGTGCTTAAAAAAAAGCTGGTTGAACGAGCTTTTTAAAATTTTTAGAATAAAGGATAAAAACCTTCTTTCTTTTCTCTCGTTAATGCTCTGAGGCCTGCAACAATCACTGAAAGCCAGCTGTTTCAATGGTGGACGTCCAAACAAAATAAAACTTTGGTTTTTCGGATGGATCAAAATTAGTGGTGCGTTCAAAACTAGTCCTTCTCTCCAGAGAAAGCCATGTTTTTCAACTTCAAGAACTACATGCATCACGGGATATAATAGAGAGCAAACATGGGATATATATATACAACATTAATTATGCCATCACATTTCCCCTTTTCCTAAATACATTTGATTAAGAAGCGCTACATTAATTCTTGGTGTATAAAACTTTGGCTCCTACAATATATACCGAAATTTATATAATTAAGGCGCATTCAAAGTTCCAATCCACGGCTCAGCGAAAAAAGAAGAGGAGAAGAAGAAGAAGAAGAAGAAAGGAGCTTCAAGAAATCTATTAATTGCATGCTTGATAAATATGAAGCAATTTTCCATCACAGGTTTAAATCAGGTTGGTCCTCTTTAATGTGAGTTTATGATCAGAAAATTACTGCAGGTCTGTTTGCAGAAGAAATAGTATATCATTTAATTATAATTTGCATACTTTAATGTTGTACCATATATAACATGCCAAATTCGCATGTGTATGATTTCAAAGTCTTCCATATGGAAGATATGCCAAAGTACTCCAAAAAAATAGTGAATTCGTGCGCAGGAGAGATACTGTAAGCCAGATACTGCATTAAAAAATATATACATGTTATATAACCTCCTGGCACGATAGGATCTATGAAGAATATAAATATAATGATATTGAAATTAAAGCATAGATTTTCGTTGGTCAAATCCTACTTTGATCATATTCAAAAAGCTAATAATAAGCAAAGAGTATATCCATATAAATCTATTCAATGCATTATCTGATCATTGTCAATAAAGTCTTCTACAATAGAAAACATCTTAAAAATGAAAGTGTGGCTGAACTAATTACATTTACATTAATCATCTGTAAAACCTAATTAAGGAGAACTTATATTCTTCTCAAAACCTAAGTTAAATAACAAGGAATCCTCTCTTATACATGCAGGACATATAGATAACTTCATCTTCATCCATATGAGACTATCTATCAGTCTCAATCAGCCTTTTTGGTAGAAATCATGCAAACACCTCTCGATCAACGAATCTAGGTGTTGCTTCTTCTCTCAAGTGCCAAAACCCCAAGAACCAGAGATGGGAAAGGAAAAAAAAAAGCCCTAACTATTATTTATTGGGTGGGCATCCCGCAAATAACCAAAGGCATATATACACTTCGGGGCGGATCCATTTTAACCGGAGGATATAAATCCATTTTACATTGCTAAATAACAAAAACGATGAAAGAATGGTTACAACATCAAAACAAAAAAGAACAATTGAAAAGAAATAACTACAACTAACACTTATCATCCATTCAAGCAATCGACGTTCTTGTCTGATGCACTTCACACCCATCACGCATCGTGTCAATGGTTCACACCTACACATAAGTATGCCATGGACCTTAAGCTCACATAGGATTAAATTGAGCTTTGATATATATATTACTTATAAGGCTCGAGAATTAAGGACTCATATTCTCCTCGAAATCTAAGTTGAGGGAAAATGAATCATCTTCTATACAAGACACATAAATAGTTTTACCTTTATTCGTATGAAACTATCTATCAATCTTTATCAACCTTGAGGCCGGTTAAATACCAATGTAAATTACACAATTCTAACAAAAAGAAATGAAATCCAACTTGCCTTTTTGATAACATATTAAGAATTCAAGTCATAATGGACTAATGGTTGAATGAGGTAATATATTCTTTGTGTGTGTACAGTAAAATTTATTTTTCCCACCTTTAGATTAGGTTAATGTCTAACTTAATAAAGTCAAACTCTCACATCGGCACGTCTTTCACGAAAAGAATATAGCATTACCCATTAATTATTAAACTATAAAAAATTGCAGATGATATCCTTGCATATTAAGAAATTGCAGAAATATCCGTTCAATGGTAAATCCTTTTTTTACACAAATTACGGTTTGTTAATGCAGCGTGAACGTAACCATTAAAAAAATTGGGAAAAATCAAAAAGTGGAAGAGACAATAAGAGGGAAGAAGAATATTACAGAAAACATGTAATTTGACTTTTATTTTCTAACAAAACTATTTAATTAAGTTGATTGCTTGAGTTATGCTTGGCCACTGTACAATTAAAATTTAATCGGTAATGATTTTTAAAAGTATTCAGTTGTCGACATGGAAAGGAGAAGAGCTGGAGAAAGAGCGACAAGTAGAAAATACATTGCTTTTTAGGAGAAATTTTGTTTAGGTTGAAACTTTTCTTAGCAAATCAGGCACCGTAAGGTTTTACTCTTGTTAAGTTTCATGATTTTTGAGGTAAAATATGTTTTACCTTTTATTGTTGTTATTTATTACGTCATTAACTTATTGTGAAAGTACGTGTGATTCCTTAAATATTAGAGAAAACTTGACTTATACTATTATCATTATAGTAGAGGTTTGAATGTAGATCAAAATTTGACTTGATCCTATGATAGATTTTTCATGTAAAATATTAATATACTTGTGACTTGTTTACTAATTTAATTTGATTTTACCATTAAGAAATTATTGTGAATATCTTATCGTGTTGATTTTTCCCAGCATAAAATACATTGTTTTGTTTCGAAAAAGTGGTAAAATCATTTTTAGCCAATGTTTTTATCCACGTACGACCAAACTACACCTTAAATTATTTCCCATTTTTTAAGAAAAACATATATCGTTTGAGGGCTCACCAAATAGCCCTTTATTAGAATGTGAATTTTTGAAGTATATATCATGATGAATTTTATTCAACACTATTGAAGCTATATATATGTTTTATATTCTAAATTTAGGTTCCAATTGTTTTAAGAGAATGAAGTAATGACCTTCTATTATTGACCATTTTGACCATAATAACCAGCTGGCACAGATTACCATTGTATTATTCCCCATTATTTACAAATAATTAGTACTCCAACCTTCGTTTATTTTAATTTCAAAAATTTCAATTAATTTTAACTTTATATAAATTTTTATATATCATTATTATTGTATATAAAAAAATTTATCACATAATTTCTTATACAATTTCACAATAATTTTTTTACTTGACTCAAGCAAAAAAAAGAAAAGGTCAAATGTATACACCAGCTGAATCATGATTGAAAAACGAGGTAGAAAAAAATTAAAAATAAAAGTAGCAGCCATGCTTCAACTTCTCACGAGAGCTATTATTTTATGGTAAAAAAAGAACAAAGCACTCACGTATCAAAGTACTTAATTTTATATACTTAAAAAGTCGAGTAGAAAAATAAAATCAATCTACAGCAAAGAATAAATTTGTGGAAGACTAACTTTTGCAGAGACATTAAATTTTGCAGCTTTTATTGAATCAAATATTTTGTTACAATTTTTTTTTCCCTAATAATGTCAATAATTTTTTGGTTCGAGTCTGAATTCAAGATCTCTTTTGTTACAGTGTAAGACTAACTACATTATCTATTATTTATCTTTAGAAGATAAATTTGATATAATCAATATTACAATTCTCCTCATTAATATTCACATATTTTAAGTACATACATAACTAATATGATGGAACTAATTAATGCCGATCTTATTGAATAATCAATATCTCAAGTTTAATTAGTCATTTTTAAATTAAAGTAATTAGTATTTCAAAATTGAAATCACTTGTATTAAAATATATATCAGTTAATTTTTATTATTACTTTTAAAGTTTTATTTTAATATTAACAGATTAAAAGTATTTATATTTTAAATACAGAAATTCTATTTACTTTTTGATCAATTTTTATATATATATAAGTATGCTGTATGCACATAAGTTCAAATCTTAAGGGTATGTTTAACAATAACTTAAGAAAGAAAATTTAAAAAAATTAATTAAAAATAGAAATGAAAATTCAAAAAATTTAAAAAATGCATATACCACAGAAAGATAGGAACATTTGTATGTATGTGTATATATATATATATATAGGTAAAATGGTTCTGTAAGTACCCGTTAGATCAAAGTTTAATGGGTGTTTGATCAAGAGAAAAAGTGTTCGAAAAAAAAACTCTCGCACCGAAAAAAAACTCCCACCGATGACACCTGTGTAAAAGTAGTTCATTTATTTTAACACAAAAAAATTCACAAAAAGTCACCTATGAGATTTGGGATTTGAGATTCTTTTTCCCTAATCATAAAAGAATATTCATTGAGAAGAAAATGTTAGACCGACAAACTATTAATTACCTTAAGTATTTTAGTATATGATACAAAGTAAAATATGTTTAATTTGAAATATATGGGTTAAGCAACAAATGTATAGGTAAAATGAAACTACACTTTTAATTAAAGAATCAACCATATTTTACTTTGTACTGATCTGGTTGCCAAGTAAACCACGCGGCAACCGGCTTGAAAGTCGTTACACGCCCCCGACTGCCGGTTCGTCGACTCCTTCTCAGGCAGTAAAACTTATTCTCATCCATCACTTAACTGTTAAATCTATTTATATAGTCTCAAGTCTTTTAACAAAAATATTCAAATAATATCCAGAGTTATATCCTTAAAATACGTAAGTACTATTAAAATATCGATCTTTTAATATAGAAGTCACAATGTAACCGTATTTTTAAAGCTTAAAAATGTAATTTTTGCCCATAGCATTTGCAATTATTGCAAACAAAAACAGAGATTTGTAGCTTGTGAACTTCTAACAAGTTCAAAGACTGAAATAACCTCCTGAAAGAAAGTCCGTAAGAAATCCCACTTCTCCAGCCTTCAAGAAAACCAGTAGAGGGCAACTGAAGTTAATCTTCCTCATCCGTGAGAAAAAAGCTTAACTGTTGATAAAAGAACACAACAAAATCATGCAGCGTGTTTAGACTCAACTGACATCATTAGAAAACTGGAAATACGATATAAAGCAACAGGATGTAAAATTAAACATTGAATTCAACAATGTACCTTTACACAAAAGGTGTATATATAAGAAAACTACAACCATCGGAAGAAAGTGATGGAAGCAGAATCAAAGTAGTTTCCAAAGAGAGGATTGAAGAAGACAACCCAATATTCTGCAGCTGGAAGTTGTATAAGAAAAAACACTATCTATGCTGGGCTGCAAGCCACATGGTATCATTGCAGATTTAGTTGCCGACATGTATCTTCCATGGACTCTCCTTTCTTAAATTGATTTTGGTAATAAATATCCAACATAACAAAATGTATGAGATCATATAAGTTTTCCTCCAAGTCAATATCAGTATTGATTCCTTATTTTTAAGAAGCACAGAAGCAGGTGCTTTTTAAATTTTCACACTGACTGGTCTGAAACCCCAAAAGCTGGGAAAATTCAGTTATCATGGGAATGACAGTTTCTCACCTTATAATTCAATGTGCATATATTGAATCAACTTTCATGCTTAACAGTGATGCAAGTAATTAACTAAGGCTACTTGAGGCTACATATACAAAATGCAGGATGAGGAAATCAGGAGACACCTTGCAGTTTGTTTCTTGATTTCCTAACATGCAACAATATATGCTTATCTTTAACAATGCGAAGGAAATTGAACGTAATAAAATGCATTAATTCGAAGTAGAAATGACTGAAATGAGAAGTCAAATAAAATGTACGTAAGAACTACTTTTTCAACAGGTAATACTAAATAAATATTATTACATAAGTTATCTTATAATTATATATATTTGTTAATATTAATCATTCATCTTTTTTGATAGACACGTAACAACATTCAAGTTTTATCAACATGGACCGTTATCATCTCAAACACTCATTCATGAGGTTAATTAGTATTAAAAATTCTATGTTATTATTGATTGTTTATATTATAATATTTTTGTTAAGTATTTTTTCATAGAAGTAATGTATACTATGTAAAATTATAAACGATGCATTTATTTTGACTAGAGGAATGTTATTAAGTGAAGATCCTAATAAAAGGATTGGAAAAACTTCTTTAGGCCCAGGATGGTGTAAAATTGTAATTAAAGTTGTTTTGAATCATAATACACCTATATTATAGCCATATGAAAGAAATAAGAGAATGAAGGATGTAATATGATCTAATATTGCATGATTTCGTAGTTTAGTAAGTATATTTATTACTGTTAAAATTAATTTATTACTTAAAATTTAAATGATATTTATTTTTGTATTATTGTTTATTATTGTTGTAGATGAAACTTGAACAAAAATAATTAATTTAAGGTAAGATATTTTACTAATTCACTTGTATTTTAATGTTGTCATTGTATTTTTGCTAACAAGAAATGCCTTCTCTTATGGATACTTGATTTTTGTCATGTCCTTGATAGAGGCTTTAGTTTGGGCAGCAAGTCAGTTTGGTTCATCAATTAAAAAATGTTTTAAATCGAATAATGTTTTGCTTGTTTTATTCCTTAAAAAAGCTCACCAATTAATGCACACAAAATACTTATGGGAGAAAATTTTAATACCATAAAGGAGGAAAACTTTGTTAATTTCTGTAAGTCCACACTTCATGGTACAAGTTTAATTCTAGCAAATAACCTAAGTAGAAGGTTGCGAAAAGGATACACGGAGTTTGGATGTTGTAAGTCCACATTTCATGGATTATTTTCTCATAATCATGGTTTCCAATTCATATTATACATTTATACGTAGGCTGCTAGGAAAATTCCCTGAAAATTATATGCTTGAGAAGTTTGGATGTTGTTGGTGTTCGATTAACTTTAATATTTCTTTGCGGCGTTCCTTTTTGGTATTGTCAGTCATAGTATTGACTGTGCGTTATTTTCTTGATTCGGATGGTGTGTTTGGAGCAATGATGAAGGTACTTGTTTATTATTGATTTCTGATAGAATAACAATAGAATTTAGCTTTTTCTTTCACATGATCGGTTGTCATCTTTTAGTTTTTGAACTTGTAGGTTCAGTTGGTAAATGATGAACCTGTTACCATGCATCTTGATTCAACACAACCATCAAAGTAAGTGTTCAAATTCCAAAATGAATGTCTTTGACAGTTGTTTCCTTGGTCTATTGATGTGTCCTTGAAATGTTTGGCAGTTCCGTGGCTGTTATGCATACTTATCATATTCGTTTTTAACTAAAGATAATTTAATTATAGTGGAGATCCTCACAGTCAAACATCATGTTTCACGAAACCTGCCATTTTTTCTTCAAATTTTGTTTGCCTCATCACCTTGATTGTTATGTTCATATTATTGAAATGTAATACTTTTAATGGTGTTTCTAATTCAAGGAACATTGTTTATGATAAATGTCATTTAACCATCTATTTTTACTCTTTAGTGTACCTAATATGTTAGACATTTACAATTTTGTATTTATTTTTTCATGTTTGATATTTCCCATGAATTAGCAATTTGACACAAAATTGCAAGCTAGAAAAGTTGAATCAAGAAGAGAGCCGT
>JAMKPZ010003798.1:0-21437 GCA_024699675.1 Amphibolis antarctica | reverse complement strand
AAAAAAAAGAGAAAAAGGAAAAAAAAAAAAAAAAAAAGAGAAAAAGAAAAGAACAGGAAAAGTTACTAGTTGCTGAGTCCTGAAAGCATATGGACTCCTGTGTAAGGGAAGGGTAGATCTTAGGATTCTGTCGTCTGTTGGCAGTCCAATACCCGGCTTGTCGTGATTGACCAAGTATCCCCTTCTTTCAGGGCTTGGCAACCCATCGAAGTCCGCCAATACAACCGGGTGCTTAAACCCATTTGTCGACACCCACTTCTCCCTTTTTCTCTTATCCTAGGGCTTGACATCCCAGCTAACTTGTCAACATTAGGCTTGGCAACCCGCTAAAAGTCGCTTCCACCCCCGAGTTCCGACGCCCACATTTCCGGAACCCGCATGATTCTACCCATCATTTCTACAACCCCAGAGCGAACTAGTGAAGATGAATTAGCATGACTATGGGCAGAAGGACAGCTCTCAGATCTCTCCTCTTGGCCCGTCTTTGTCGCCTAAGGGTCGCTTCTGCTGGACAAGGGAACTACGTTTCCAAACTCACATGCGTGAATGTCCAAGTAGTTATCTCTTGATATGAGGCGAGCCACCTTTCATTCCCTTGCAGGTCCAGATAGCACGATTGGGTCGGAATAGCTACCTTGCGCAAACTCCATCATGAGCACCCGCTTGAAAACCCCTATACAGAAGCAACGAAACAAATTGCCAGAAAAGGAGTCACCAGAAAACGTCCCGACCTTTCTACACAACACGGCACAGATATTCATGTATGAGGGGAAGGGACAACACTCCTTCCCCTCCTTTGGAACTAATGTATAATCAAGCGTGTAGGAGAAATAACTGGTTGCCAGGTAAGATTAGCCAGGCACCGTCACCATCACCCGAGGATGTTCGACTCCTCAACAAAACCATATTTAGACGTATGGATCGGGCGTTTAACCGGCTCGCCATCGGCAAACCGGTAAGGAAACCCGGTTGCCGGCACCCCCGAAACCCCCCATGGGTGCGCATGGAAGGGGGAAACAGCCGGCAAGCCGCCGGCTGGCCAGTTCAAGGAACCGGCCCCCGTTTCCCCAAAACCCCCATGGCTACGCATGGAGGGGGGGAAATAGCCGGCAAGCCGTCGGCTGGTCGGTTCAAGGAACCGGCCCCCGTTTCCCCAAAACCCACATGGCTACACATGCAAGGGGGGAAACAGCCGGTAAGCCGCCGACTGGCCGGTTCAAGGAACCAGCCCCCATTTCCCCAAAACCCCCCATGGGTGCGCATGGAAGGGGGAAACAGTCGGCAAGCCGTCGACTGGCCGGTTCAAGGAATCGGCCCCCGTTTCACGAAAACCCCCATGGCTGCACTTGGAAGGGGGAAACAGCCGGCAAGCCGCCGGCTGGCCGATTCAAGGAACCGCCCCCGTTTCCCCAAAACCCCCCCATGGCTACGCATGGAGGGGGGAAACAGCCGGCAAGCTGCCGGCTGGCCGGTTCAAGGAACCGGCCCCCGTTTCCCGAAAACCCCCCATGGGTGTGCATGGAAGGGGGAAACAGCCGGCAAGCTGCTGGCTAGCCGGTTCAAGGAACCGGCCCTGTTTCCCTAGAACCCCCACGGCTGCGCATGAAAAGAGGAAACAGCCGGCAAGCCGCCGACTGGCCGGTTCAAGGAACCAGCCCCCATTTCCCCAAAATCCCCATGGGTGCACATGAAGGGGGGAAACAGCCGGCAAGCCGCCGGCTGGCCGGTTCAAGGAACCGGCCCTCGTTTCCCCAGAACCCCCACGGTTGCGCATGAAAAGAGGAAACAGCCGGCAAGCCGCCGGCTGGCCGGTTCAAGGAACCGGCCCTCATTTCCCCAAAACCCCCATGGCTGCGCTAATGGGTTGGGAAAGCAGCCGACCAGCCGCCAGTCAACTGTTTCAAGTAGCCGATGGTCGGCTCCCCTAAAACCCATCTTTTTCTTCCCTATTCTCCACCAGACCCAATAGGGATCCCCGTTTTGTTCAATTCCCATTTGTTTACTTGATTCTCGTTTATTTTCATCGGAAGGAATACGGTTGTCCCTCTAAACGCCTTGGAAAATTTTCCAAGGTGAGGCCGTACGTGGTCGGATTGACTATCATGTTTTCCGTTTTAGAGCCAGAGAGAGGCCGGGAATGCCTGGGCTATCTGGGGGTGCCTAACACCTTCCCCAACAGTACCCTGAGCCCCGTATCCAGTTCTCTCATGTTACACGATTTTACGTGATTCCCGTGGTTTTATCGTTTCGATGGTGGAAGGACACTTTCCCATCTGGTTTTCCTTATTTTCTACCCAAAAATAAGGTGGCGACTCCATTGAATGAGCCATCAACCGCACGTGGTGATGCACTCACATAAACACCTTTCAATTCTCTGTACCTCGGTCCAACTGCCGGTGGGGCCAGCGGAAACCCATGGGCTTCCGGGTGATAGCCGAATGAAAGAGAGGGTATAGGGCCCCCCTCAATTCCTTTGAGTTTCATTCTTGCGAACGTACTCCCCAGGCGGGATACTTAACGCGTTAGCTACAACACTGCATGGGTCAACCGGCCATCCGCCGGCATGCCGGTACATCACCTCGGCAGTCGGTTCACCCGAACTCCTCCACAGCAAAGTCTCGCTTTGCTGGCATTGAAGCCCACGTTCGGCATCTACTGGGCAGTCAGGTAAATCAGCCGGACAATGACTGGCACATCGATAAAAGACCCTAGTGGCCGATCTCTAATCCTCCCACCAACATGCAGGTACGCTTGTCAACACACCCAGTCTAATTTTTGGGGAAAAATACACGGTTGCCGGAACCTCAGCCAGCGCACAATCCCGACTGTCTGCCGTAGCTTATTCCCCAAAATCACCAGCTAAATTCTTGGTGGACCCCGATCCCAACCACCCGGCACCCGGCTAACACACTGTAGCTGTCAGCTAGCCACTTGAGAAGACAATTTGAATCAATTGGAAAGATACGGTGAGATCTAATCACTTAAATCTCGCAATCAATCAATCACGCGGATCGTGTGATTGAATCAAGATGTACACGGAGTTCCATCCCGAGATCACTTGAAAAAGGAAGGGGATTCCCTATATAAAGGGACCCTCTGCTCCATTTCAAAAAAAAAGAAAAATGGCTTTTTGGAGATTCTGAAGGAGGAGAACTACTCAGAGCCTCGACGCCCTCTCGTCGCATCAGGGCGAGGACTTCCGACCGCTACTGACAACTCTCTGCAGGTAAGTTCCCTCATCCTCTGCCATCATATGTATGACTTAGCCTTGTTTTCTCATGCCCCGACCATACTGGACCCTCCCCACGCAAGAGAAAGGTCGGAGGACATGCTTGGGTGTCACATCATATGTATGACTTAGCCTTGTTTTCTCATGCCCCGACCATACTGGACCCTCCCCACGCAAGAGAAAGGTCGGAGGACATGCTTGGGTGTCATTCCTTCCGATACACTTCCGAAGGTACTGGCAACGGTCGACGCCGGTCGCCTGGGTGCCTGAGCATGTACACCCCAACGGTTCCCTTTCACCGGGAGCGGCTAAGCTGCCCTCCCGATGCCCTGGAAAGGCTTTCGGGATGAGGCCATTGGCATGCATCATTGCCGATGCCGGCCGTCTGGGTGCATGGGTATGTACACCCCGACGGTTCCCTTTTACCAGGAGAGGCAAAGCTACCCCCCCGATGCCCCGGAAAGGCTTCCAGGAAGAGGTCATCGGCATGCATCATTACCGACGCTAGCCATCTGGGTGTACGAGCATGTACACCCCAACGGTTCCCTTTTACCAGGACGAGCACAGCTGCGCTCTCGATGCCCAGGAAAGGCTTCCAGGATGAGGCCACCGACATGCATCCCTACCGACACCGGCCATCTGAGTGTATAAGTTTGTACACCCCGATGGTTCCCCATTGCCAGGGCAAGCAAAGTTGCTCCCCTAATCCCCTGGAAAGTCTTCCAGGATGAGGCCATGTTTGGCCGGGCTGACTATTGTGATTTTCCATTTTAGAGCCAAAGAGAGGCTGGGATTGCCCGGGCTGTCTGGGGGTGCCTAACACCTTCCCCAGCAGTACCTCGAGTGCCGTATCCAGTTCTCTCATGTTTCGCATAGCATTACACGATTTTACGTCATTCTTGCGGTTTTTATCGTTTCGATGGTGGAAGGACACTTCCCTATCTGGTTTTCCTTGTTTTCTACCCAAAAATAAGGTGGTGACTCTGTTCAACGAGCCATCAACCCCACGTGGTGATGTGCTCCCAAAATCAACTTTCAATTCTCTATAGCTTGGCCCATCTTCCGGCTCTATCGGCCGAAACCCATGGGCTTTTAGGTGATAGCCGGATGAAAGAGAGGGTACAGATTTTTAGCGACTCTGCTAGGGAGACTTGGTTTTTATCGATTAAGTGGCTCAAACTCTCACTCGTACGGCTCTTTTACAATTAGTCTCTTGTTTCCTGCTAGGATTTTTAGCGTACTTATCGCATTTGCTAAGCAGAGCCACTTTCAAATGCATTGAACCACATCACCCCTTCTTTGGTTTCCCTGCAGATCCTTCATGTAGATTCTCCTCACAGACCTCTGTAGTTCACAAGTTTCGGACCCCGCTGGCTCCCCTTGTCCAGACCTGCTCACAAGCAAGAGCAATGGCCACCGGTTCTGCACAACGTTCGGATCTTCCCCTTCTGTCACTACGGTAGCCTCTGTGCCACTGTCTCTGGTCTTTGGCTCACCACTGCCTGTCGTCACCAGGATGAACTTCACCGGGCCGATTGTTGTACTTGTTGGAGCTACGGATCAACCCAAGGTGCCAGACTTGTTTACGGCTGGGGCATTTGACAATGTCACATCGCATCCTGCGCTGCCCGCTTCTCCAGCCACTGAAACTAAAGGTAACAGGCCGGTTGCTGCATAGAACACTGGCCCATCCTACCAGCTACCTTCAAACACCGAGGGCATAGAAGGGGCCGACACCTTCCAGCCACCCCAACCAGGACATTTTGAGCAGACCCTCCTGGCTCACGAGTTGGCACGCTACCAACAGCAAGGGATTAGTTCGGTAATCCCACCTAGGCCAATCGTCTATGTCTCGGAGATGCCGCATGCTAAAGAATATGACATCGTCACCACTCTTGTCGTGGGTCAGTTCTTCCAACCACCACTGCAGCCGGCAGCTTCCACTACTGCCGCCTCGATGTCGGATCTGCAAGGGAAACTACTACAAAGGATAGCTGAACTGGAGGCATCCTTTCAATACATGAGGTCTAGCCCCCTGGAACCCTCTTGTTCCTTCTAGAACCTCTATTTCTATCCGAAGGTGATGCTCCCTCCTGACTTCAAGATGCCTGAACTGGTTAAATACAATGGGCACGGTGACCCCCACACGCACCTCCGAGCCTACTACGGAGACATGGCGGCATTGCAACACGAGGAGAAGCTCCTCGTCTGGCTATTTCAGAAATCTCTCCAAGGACCTACTCTATCGTGGTACAAGTCCTTGGACTTAACAAAAATCTACACCTGAGAATAGCTGGCGTACATGTTCCAGGAATAATACGTGTACCTGGCACCCAAGTTGGAGGACCTCTACTGCCTTCGCCAACGTGAAAACGAGCAGTTCAGTGGCTACGTTGGTAGATGGAGGGCCCTGGCATCTCAAATCTGGGACAAACCGGCCGAGGAAGACTCCTTGGACATGATTTTACAGGGCCCTCAGCCATCACTGGCAGCGCTCCTATGCATTCAATCGTACACCACTTTCTCCAGGCTGATCAAGGCCGGCAGCCGCTTGGAGGGGTTCTTGAAGTTAGGAAGATTTTCGGCCCTTCCTTTTGGAGCCAACACTAGAGGAAATATCCGCCCTAGGCCACCGGTCACAAGCGACAGCACGGGAAACAATCACGGCTTTCGAAGGAACGACAACGTGCGGCCATCTCCCGTGAAAGTTGTGGCAGCCGCACCCCCGCCATGTCAGCTGCAACAGGTGTACGCCCCAGCCCAGGAGTATCGTCTTTCGGCCATCAACTTAGTTCAGCAACCGGTCTACACCACCCGAGCGGCCCCAAATCAGTAGCCATGGAAGCCAAAGGCTCCACCACTGGCAGCTGCACCCGAGCCGCTAGTGTCATGGAAATGGTAGGTAGCGGCCCCAGGATCCTCTCGATAAAGGAACTAGGGGCAAAATGGGGGCCCAACAGGTGCTAACCAATAGCGCCCCATCCAATAGCAACCACGATAGCCACCCCTGCAGCAGCAGCAGCTACGCGTAACAGAGTATAGGCCGCTCTTGGAAACACTGAGCCAGGTGTTCCGTAGGGTGTAGATGCTGCTCACACTCCCTCCTGTCAGACCACCCCCGGTTGTTATTCCCTCATGGTACAACTCGTAGCAGTATTGCGAGTACCACAGATCTGCTGGCCACCCAACCGACCACTGCCGGACACTGAGATAGGCTATCCAATGTCTCATCAACTTAGGAACCATTGAGCTTCAACAGCCTCCCATACCTCCCAAGTCGAGCTAGCAGACTTTCCCGAACCATATGGGAAACTCCCACGTAAACACTGTCTTCCTGGGTGCCAGGAGGTGGCATTCGCTTGAAGGGTTCTGGCATATGTAGTCGGTGTCCGTGTATCCAACTAGACGCAGATAAGGGATAAGGAGAGCCCTCCCTTTCACACAACTGCTGGGAGCCAGAACCACCTGGCTGAACCCGATTGACCTCATTTGTCTGATACACACCCCGTCGACACTAGAGGAGCTTTGGCCATATTACCAGCAACTGCAACCCTCCATCCTCACTATTGACAACCACCGATGGAGGAAGTAGTCTCCACAACCTACACTGCAACAAGGGCTACCACGGTGTTTTGAAAAACCCTTTGTTCGGGTAACGCCTGTGGTTACCTCGTCAGGAGTGTTAGGCGACGGGATAGTCATCCCAGCCCAACCTAAGGTAATCCTCTACTCTCCTGCCGCCTTGGTCAGAGTGGCCATCCTTGCGGTGCCTCTAGTCCCCAAGGTCTCTACGGCAACTCTCATTCCCACGACCAGCACTCCGGCTAGCACAATCACTTCAACAACTACGACCCAGGCATCTCTCCAACCACATTTGACGAGGCAGCAGTTCACGCCTTTGACCACACCAGCTGCATCCTCCCTAGAGCAACGTAAGGGCAAGGAGGTAGTCATCTCTTCGACTCTCCCCTCATTCCAGCAACAACCATCCGCATGCACAGCTATAACCAGGTCCGGCCAAGTATATCAACCAAAGCCGTGCCCTAGGGGGTTCTCCATCCCAGGAGTGCCAGACCAGCCATCGACCAACGGACGTTTGCTCGCTCCATCGGTGACTGCCTCATCAACACCGGCTGCCCACTCACTACTGCCCCTGGACTTATCAATCCAGCTGTAGGGGATACAGGCAGACATCTCACTATGGGATCTACTCTGGTCCTCCACCGAGCACCAGGAAACCCTTCTCAAGGCACTGCAAGTGGCAAAGGTGAACCAAGGCCTCGCTCCTGGGGCCATAGAAGGATTGGTGGCCACGGTGATAGTCCCGTCCTTTGTCTACTTCTCAGACTTGGACCTCTCACCGGCCGGGACCGATCACAACCTATCCTTGTACATCTGGGTACAATACAAGGACCTCTGCATCCCCATGGTCATGATCGATGGATCCAGGCTAAACTTGTGCCCGCTACAGGTCTTGCACAAGTTGGGGATTAAAGAACAAGACTTACTCCCCACAAACTGGGTAATGAGAGGGTTCGATGGCACTCTTCATGAAGCCAAAGGTGAGGTTGTCCTTCCCTTCATCATCGGACCAACAGCCTTCGATGTTCCAATACACGTGGTAGACATTCCCCCAAGCTACAATCTCATCCTGGGCCACCCATTCCTCCACCAAAATTCCATTGTACCTTCCACCCTTCACAGGATGCTCAAATTCCTATGGAAAGGGGAGGTCATCGTCATACTGGCAGAGAATTATTACCACCCAGGACAGTCCGTGGCTGCTGTAGCATCTTCCAAGTTGCAACACCCAACGTTGGAGCTGGCTGCTACCTCACCACCCGATCTCTGGAACAGAACCACCTTCGACTATCTATCCTGGCGCATGGAGCCTTGGGAGGACAACCCGCAGCCAAACCAGGAGCCAGAAGACGGTTTGCTACGATTGTTCAGAGAATCTTCGGCATGCACTGAAGGTCCAACCCTTCACCAACCTCCCCTGCCATTGCCCATCCTATGGGGAGGAACTTTGGAAACGAACGCTGCGTCTGACTGGCTTTTGCAAGGAAAGGGGACAGCAAGGTGCGCTCCGTCCCCCTCTTCTTCCATTTAGCACCGCAACACCCACCTAATGACCAAGGTGGGGACATCCCAGGCTTGTAGGTCATCAACGTCAAGAGGCAAGCCTGATGGCTTCCGAGCGACTCACGTTGGAACTCGCTCCTTCAACAACGGGGCTTGGCATCCCATGCACAAGTGCATTGGCAGCTACGTCCTTAGCAGCCACAGACTTAGCAACCCGACCAAGTTAGCCGAGACTTGGCAATCATACCAAGTATCTTGCTTGGCACAGGGAACAACAGTAGAGAACTTTTCGGCCACCGATATGATCATCTAGAAATCGTCAACTCCCAATAGGGGTGCCGCATCACGGAGTCGGGACAGCTAGCTTGCTTAGTTTGGGTAACACCTTCCACAAGCAGAATATTGGCCAATGTCGCAGGGTAGAACTAGGGGCATTTTTCCCCTCCTCTGCCATGATCACTCGAATAGGCGAACGTGACCAGTCCGCCGCATCCTCATTCGAGACTCCACTTGGGTTCCCCCTCCTATCGACATGGCCGTCGGTCCCTGCAACAGGGGTAGAACTAGGGGCATTCTGCCACTCCCCCTCCTCATGCACTAGGCAGCCAGAGCAGTAGACAAAGCTCGATGACATGACACCTCAAGCAGGCGGGTACGACAAGTCCATCGCCATCTCCTCTGGAGCCTTCCCGGGGTTCACCACCATCTCTAACTAATAGTCGGCGCACCTACTTGGCATCCAGCACCCCTTCAGGGTCAGCAATCCGTAGAAGACCTTAACGATCCCTGCCTGCAAGATCAAGAACTTGAAGAGGTCGATCCATGGGTCCAACCGCCCGAGTCAATCGGTGTAACATCTACTGATGAAGTTGAACTTGTAAACCTTGGGGATGAACAACATCAAAAAGAAATGAAAATTAGCAAAGAGGTACCTGAGCCCTACTGAAAACAACTCCTCGCACTCCTGCAAGAATTCGTGGAAGTGTTCGCATGGGATTATGAGGACATGCCCGGTTTGGATGAACGGGTAGTAGTCCACCGATTACCCCTCAAACCGGGAGCCCACCCTATGATGCAGAAAGCTTGGTGGATGAGACAGGAATGGACCTAGAAGCTGAAGGAGGAAGTTCACAAGCAGTTGAACGTCTGGTTCCTCTAGCCGGTCTTTTACTCAAAATGGGTGGCAAACATTGTACCCGTACCAAAGAAGGACGGGTGGGTACTCATGTGTGTCGACTATCGGGACCTCAACAAGGCTAGCCTCAAGGACGACTTCCCACTACCACACATAGATGTCTTGGTAGATGACGCCACCAAATATGGGGGTGTATTCTTTCATGGATGGATTTTCCGGGTACAACCAAATCCTCATGGCAGAGGAAGAAAAGGAGAAGACCACATTCACAACCCCCTAGGGTGTCTTCTGTTACAGGGTGATGCCATTCGGGCTCAAAAATGCTGGTGCTACCTACCAAAGAGCCATGACCACCCTCTTCCATGACATGATGCACAAAGAAGTTGAAGTCTACATCGATGATATGGTAGTGAAGGCGTGCACTCATCAATAGCATCTCAAGCACTTGAGAAGATTGTTTGAGCGCCTAAGAAAATACAAGCTCAGGTTAAACCTGCCAAAATCAACATTTGGGGCCACCAACAGAAAACTCCTCGGCTTCGTCATCAGCAAATAGGGAATTGAGGTAGATCCTGACAAGGCAAAAGCAATCTTAGATATGCCTCCCCCATAGACGGAGCAGCAGATCCGGAGCTTATTGGGAAGGGCTACAATACATCAGGCACTTCATCTCGTGCCTCACACCAATTTGCGAGCCCTTCTTCAAGTTGTTAAAGAAAAATGCCATCTTCGTGTGGACAGCAGAATGCTAAGTCGCCTTCGACCACATCAAGTGGCAACTGTCCCGGCCGTTGGTTCTCATGCTGCCTCAACCCGGGCGGCCACTCTTCCTATACATGTCAGTAACGACTTCTTCCATGGGCGCAGTGCTGGGCCAGCATGATATTACTGATAGAATCGAACAAGCCATATACTACCTTAGTAAGAAATTCATCGAGGTAGAGGAACGGTATGAGCTGATATAAAAATACTACCTCTCATTGGTTTGGACGGTGAAAAACCTGCAACACTACTTGGTGGTCTACTCGATTTTGTTGCTTAGCGGCCTGGATCCCTTGCGCTACCTCTTCGACCAGCCGGCCTTGGTAGGTAGGTGCGTAAAATGGCAGATGCTCCTTGTTGAGTTCGACATCCGGTAGGTATCCCAGAAATCCATGAAGGCCCAAGCCATGGCCGACTTGCTGGCACACCAACCCTTGCCGGATTATCAGCCGTTGGAGGACTCATTCCTAGACGAGCCCGTGTTCACCATCGACGAGCCAGATCTAGATCAGCCAGATCTAGACCAGTCGGAACCACATACCCTGTATTTCGACAGAGCGGTTAACACCAAAGGCCGTGGGGTGGGGGTCGTCCTAGTAGATCCCCAAGGACAGATGCTGCCCATAGCCAAGCAGCTTCTCTTCATGTGCTCACATAATGAGGTAGAGTACGAGGCTTGCGTCATGGGACTATGACTCGCACTAGAACTCCAGGTCACCCATTTGCGTGTGTTCGGTGACGCCATGTTGGTAATCTCTCAGACTCTCAATAGGTGGAGAACCCGAGACCCCAAGCTCCAGCCATACCAGGAGCTTGTACTGTGATTAGCGAGCAACTTCTGGTTCATCCACTTCCAGCACGTCGGCCGCAAGCATAACCCGTACGCAGACGCTCTGGCCGTCCTAGCGTCATGGGTAACAGTCATGGAAGGTCGGAGCATAACCATAGAAGTCACAATGCTTCATCAGTCAGCTTACAGTGAGGACAGCTACCACCTCACGAAAGTCCCCAAGCGGGCAGACATTAGACCCGCAGCTTTGCATCTGGCTAGCTGCCCCAACAACTAGCAAACAGTCAACCAACATAGAGAACCAGCCTTGATCGATGAACTAGGAAATGTAGACCCCAAGTCCCCAGACGACGATCTGGGGAACTCACAGCAAGAGGACCACCCCTAGTATTCAGATGTACAAACTTTCCTAGAAACTAGGGAGTTCCCATCAGAAGCTACCACCCAAGATTGACGCACGCTGTCGAGGTTAGCAGCGGGCTATGTCTTCAATGGGGGACAGCTCTACAAGCGGTCTTACAACCAGACCCTTCTCTGGTGTGTGACCCAGCCCGAGTCATATACGGTTATGCAGGAAATCCATGAAGGTGTTTGTGGATCCCACATGAACGGGATCCTCCTGGTGAAGAAGATCATGCTTTAAGGCTACTACTAGAGCACAATGGAGGCGAACTGCACAACCTACATCCGTCGCTGTCACCAATGCCAGGTTCATGGAAATCTCATCCACGCGCCCCCTAAGGAACTATACAACATGGCTTCCCCTTGGCCATTCTCCATGTGGGCCTTGGATGTGGTAGGCGAGATCAAGCTGACAGCCACCAATGGACACCGGTATATACTGGTGGCCATAGATTACTTCACCAGGTGGGTGGAAGTGGCATCCTACAAAACAGTCATGGCAGCCGCCACCCAGATGTTCCTACGCAACCACATTATCACCCAGTATGGCGTACCCTTCGAGGTGGTGATCGAAAACGGCACCAACTTTACAGCCAAGCAGGTTACAAGCTACCTCAAGCAGTGTCATATCCACCACCTAAAGGCGTCCCCCTACAGGCCACAGATGAACAGAGCGGTCGAAGTGGCTAACAAGACATTGGTCTGGATCCTCAAGAAGATGGGCCGGACACACAAGGACTAGCATGACCACCTCCCGTGTGCACTCTGGGCCTACTGGACGTCCTTACGGACCACCACCTGAGCAACACCATACTCGCTGGTGTACGGGTTTGAAGCAGTATTACTGGTGGAAGTAGAGCTTCCATCCCTCTGCATCGTCAAGGAGGAAGCAGACTCCATTGACCAGTGGTCGGAATCACGTCTGCTGTAGCTCAATCTCCTTGACGAGAGAAGGTTGAGAGCACTGGACCACGCCTAGAGTTATCAGCAAAAGATGGCAAGGGCTTATGGCAAGAAAGTCCGTCCCCAGATCCTCAAGTCCGGTGACTTAGTCCTTTGTGCCACCTTCCCAACAGGCTCCATGGGAAAATTCTCCCCAAACTGGCATGGCCCATACATCATCACCAAGACCCTCAGCGGGGGGGCCACCTACCTCTTTGATAAGGCCACACAACAAGAGTTTGGCCCGGTCAATCTGTCACAGTTGAAGAAGTTCTACCCATAGACAAAGCGAACAGAGCTCATCACGGCCACTGCCTTCAGACAAGCTGGTCATCGGCGTCTCAGATCGACGCCTCACCAGTTGACTGAGAGGCTAGCTCCCCATGACCATACGTGACAAGCACTTCGCGTACCCGACCGGGGCTCATCACGGCCGCCGCCTTCAGACAGGCCGTCCACCAGCGTCTCAGACTAACGCCCCACCAGCTGACCGAGAGGCTAGCTCCTTGTGGCCGTACATGACAAGCACGTCACGTACTCGACCAGGGCTCATCACGACCGCTGCCTTCAGACAGGCCGACCATCAATGTCTTAGACCGATGCCCCACCAGCTGACTAAGAGGCTAGCTCCCTACAGCTGTACGTGACAAGTACATCGCGTACCCGACCGGGGCTCATCACGACCGCCGCCTTCAGACAGGCCGGCCACCGACGTCTTCATCTGACTCTCCACCGACTGACTGAGAGGTTAGCTCTAGACAGGTATGCTCCTTTCCTTAGTGAATCCCCTCGTATGACTCACATGTCGCACCCTGCACGCACGGTAGGTAGATCCAGCCCTCCAGTCATCCTGCCTCGTCTGTATTGGAAAGGAAGAGGGTTGACAGAGCTAGCCAAACCTTCACCCCCAAAAGTTGGTTTGTTTTTCGGGTCTCAGTCCGCCAGAAGGTCTCCATGGCCCCACTTCAATCTCAGAACCACAAAATGACTGGGTCACCACTTGACGGAAGAAACACCAGGAAGCTGAAAAATGACCCGGCCCTCATCCACAGCCTGTTGCCCCAATACTTGCACACTTCACCGTCCAACTGGCCTTTCACCGACCGCTGTGTCTGACATACCTGGTAGCCGCATCCACGGCCAGTGGTGAGAATAGTTTGCAACAGCAGGTGGCACATCTGGCTCAAGAAGTGCTATCCAAACCTCTGGGACGAACTACTGGCCCCAGGAGTGATACCAACCGCATCCAAGTTACTACAGCAAAAACCCGAGCGCCCAACCTGTTTTAACTCCGACAGCGTCAAGACAAAGCAGAGTGAGTAATCCAGGTTTGTCCTTATCTCCATAGTTCGTGCTGATTCCGAGCGATTACAAAATACCAGTGGGAGATCACTTCTTCCCCCCGAATGAGCCTCCAAGTACCCCTCTTTTACCTAGCTCGAGTGCCACCCAACAATGAGGGAGATCACCAACTTTGGCTCTCTCTAGGTAAGGTATTCCCCTTGGACTCGGTCGCAACACCGTCAGGTTACTTTGCTTGCCAATAGCACGTGGGGAGGGCTAATAGCATTTTCAATTCAGTTTTATTTCCTTCTTCTATTTTGTAAAGAAAAAAAAATAGCAAAAAAAGAAAACAAAAAAAAAAGAGAAAAATGAAGAAGAAGAGAAGTCAGTGGCTAGAGTCCTTCTTCAAGAGAAAAAAAAAAAGAGAGGAAAAGAAAAGAAAAGTTACTTATTGCTGAGTCCTGAAAGCATATGTACTCTTGTGTAAGGGAAAGGTAGATTTTAGGATTCCGCCGGTTGTTGGCAGTCCTATACCTGACTTGTTGCGATTGACCAAGTATTCCCTTCTTTCAGGGCTTGGCAACCGATAGAAGTCCGCCAATACAGCCGGGTGTCGGAACCCATTTGTTGCACCCACTTCTCCCTTTTTCTCTTGTCCTAGGGCTTGACATCCCAACTAAGTTGTCAAGACAGGGCTTGGCATCCCTCACAAAAGTCCTGCTGGCAGCTGCACCCTTAGCAGCATTGGGCTTGGCATCTCGTTGAAAGTTGCTTCCACCCTTGAGTTCCGATGCCCACGTTTTCGGAACCCGCACTTTTCTATCTATCATCTTTGAGCCCCTTAGAGCGAACTTGTGAGGAAGAATCAGCATAACTATGGGCAGAAGGACAGCATTCAGATCTCTCCTCTCGACCTGTCTTGGTTGCCTTAGGGTCGCTTTCGCTGGACAAAGGAACCACATTTCCAAATGCACCCATGTGAATGTCTAGCGGTTCCTTTTTGTTATGAGGTGAGCCACCTTTCATTCCCCTACAGGTTCAGATAGCACCATAGGGTCGGAATAGCCACCTCGCGCGGACTCCATCACAGGTAGCCACTTGAAAAGTCCCCTCACCCTTTCTGTGCCACTATTCCTAAAACATCGGTGAATAGACTTGGCACTCGCCACTTTTATAGAACCAATGAGGTAGGACACGAGAGGGAGGGCCACAAGGGAATGTCTCAACACCTTCACACACCTCATCACTTGTATTCACAGATAAGGGGAGGAAAAGACACCTCCTCCTCACCCTTGGAAACTAACGTATGAATTAAGTGTGCAGGTAAATAAGCTAGACGGGTCAATCAGTCGACTGCCACTTAGGGGACATGGATAGCCACGGATGGCTGGCACCTCGGTCGCATCCAACGTCAAGACGATAACCATTCCTTGCAGTAACAAAGGACACTCGCCCATGTGCATCGCCTAGCTCAGATAGCTGGATGCCAGAACGAGGACCCGTGCCAGGTGTGCCGTCACGTAGGGAAATGGCTAGTTGTCAGGTAAATCAGCCGGTAGCTGCTCGCGAGACACGGTGACCCAGACGGAACAAGCACCCACAGAGCAAAGGAGTTGCAACTATGCCATACCCGACTCGGAGTGCCAGACGTCGCTACCTGTGATTCAGCTAAAATGCCACCTCACACGGAGTTAAGACAGACTGACAGAGGGGTAACAGTGGAAATCGCTATAGCGATCTAGCTTATGCCGGTATCCAGCACATCTGCCGCGACGCGAATACCCTCTACATATTACTACCTCGCACCTTATTCGCACGCACGCACACTTTCTAAATAATACGATTGGTATTGTTTAGAAAATTCCTTAGATTACAGACGCGAGACAAAAGAAAAAAGAAACATGCTGTAGGGTACACGAGGTCAGTCTACGTCACTATCCCTCCGGCGTCAGTTTATGTCATTGTGTTAGGAGACTCCAGAAGGAGCTGCTGTCTCCCAACTAGCATCTTGCGATGCGTCCGGCGTCACGAGCTTTCGAGAGGAGCCTTCACCGATGCCTCACCTTCCGTGTCATCTTCCGACAGAGGAGAATCAGAGGCATTAGGGTCCCCACGCCGCTCCAATAGCCACCATCGGGAAATAGCCTCGGCGGAAGGAGAGTCACACCTGCTGTCCATAAGCAGGTAGAAAACCTACAAACAAACGGCCTCCGTGCGGTTGGGGTAAGCGAGCTCCTCTACTGGCAGATCCTTCAGTGACAGGGGCAAAGTCTCGAGCCATTGCTGTATGGACGCGGTAGCCGACTGCCGGATGTGGCTCGTGACATTTTTGGTCCTAGGCATTGGAAAGTGCAGCCGAAAGAGGAGATCAAAAAAAAAGCGTGGAACACCATTGGATGAGGGACGCCGATGCCATCGATGACCAGATTGGGAAGTGCCGAAGGAGGCTGCAACACCACCACTAGTGGAAAAAAAGCAAGGACGCCAGATGAGAGACCATCGCCATTGACGATGAGAACGAGGCATCACCAATGTCACCGATTGGAAGAGCAAGAACGCCTTCAAACAAGGTACCGACACCTCCAATGACTAGATCGGGGGAGTCGCTAGACAAGGCGTCACCATCGCCAGTGAAAAAAAGCAAGGACGCTGGACAAGAGATCGTCGCCACTGACGACGAGAATGAGGCGTCACCACCGTGGCTGACCGGAAGAGCAAGAACACCTCCGAACAAGGTACTGACGCCTCAGATGACTAGATCGAGGGAGTCACCGAACAAGGCGTCACCGCTGCTAATGAAAGAAGAAAATGGAGGAGCACAAAGAGGCCGAGTCGTCACCACTGACGAGAGGACGGAGAGCACGAAGAGGTCGAGACGTCACCGCCAACGAGAGGACGGAGAGCATGAAGAGGCCGAGACGTCACCGCCGACGAGAGGATGGAGAGCATGAAGAGGTCGAGATGTCGCCACCAATGAGACGATGGAGAAGACAAGGAGACTAAAACCCTACCCTTAGACGAGAAAAATGAAAATCGTCGGTGCCCTCACATCCCTTTTATTGGGACGTGAACGTTTGGCAGCCGGCACCTACAAGGCGACTGCCAGTTAAGCAGCCAGTTGAGCCAAAAATCAAGTAAAGTATGATATGACCACTCCCTATGCTGATGACCATGCAGAGATCCAGAGCTCAGACGTGACACGTGAAGAACTTTCCAACTCACCACCCAGATGCCGGCACCAATAAGGCGGTTGTCGGTTAAGTAGCCGGTTGAGCCAAAAATTGAGTAAAGTATGATATGACCACTCCCTGCGTTGATGACCATGTAGAGATCTAGAGCTCGGACGCGACACGTGAAGAACCTTCCAGCTCACCACCCGGCCGGCCGGCTCATCCAAGGCAGCTTCTGATTAGAGAATTGGAAGTGTAAGCCCAACGCCCCCTCAAGGCGTCTTCTGGTTAGGAAATCGGAAGTATAAGTCCATCTCCATTCGAGGCGTTTTTTGGTTAGGAAACCAAAAATGCAAGTCCACACTACTGCAGCAACTCTCGGTTAAGATATTGAGGGCATAAATCCAGTCATCTCGGTTTAGAATGCATCCTTTCTGAACCTCTCAAGAATTTTCCTGATGCACCTTCCAGGAAAGTCTATTTCATAACGAGCGATGGATATTCACAAAGTGTGAAACCTCACATTATTTATCACTTACGCATGGAGGGTCATTCAACCCTAGGATGTCGGTTACCTTCCACTAAGGTCATACAAC
The DNA here is from genome assembly GCA_024699675.1 of Amphibolis antarctica. Taxonomy (NCBI): domain Eukaryota; kingdom Viridiplantae; phylum Streptophyta; class Magnoliopsida; order Alismatales; family Cymodoceaceae; genus Amphibolis; species Amphibolis antarctica. Next base: position 4,042 of record JAMKPZ010003798.1, on the reverse strand, counting down.
CTCGCCTAGGTAGGGGCATTCTATTGACCCCCATGCTTAAGGATCTATCAGACGGTCAACCGGTTGTCCGTCAGCATGCCGGTACATCACCCCGGCAGCCGGTTCACTCGAACTCCTCCCCAGCAAAGTCCCACTTTGCTGGCATTGAAGCCCATGTTCAGCATCTACTAGGCAGCCAGGTAAATCTACCGGACAATGACCGGCACGCCAGTAAAAGACCCTGGCTACTGATCTCTAATCCTCCCACCAACATGCAGGTACGCTCGAAAAATACACGGTTTCCGGAGCCTCAGCTGGCGCACAATCCTGGCTGCCCGCCGTAGCTTATTCCCCAAAATCACCGGCTAAATTCCTGGTGGACCCCAATCCCAACCACTCGGCACCTAGCTAACACACCACGGCTGCCAGCTAGCCACCTGAGAAGACAATTTGAATCAATTGGAAAGATACGGTGAGATCTAATCACTTAAATCTCGCAATCAATCAATCACATTGATGCACGATTGAATCACGATGTACGTGGAGTTTCCATCCCAGGATCACCTGAAAAAGGAAGGGGATTCCTTATATAAGGGGACCCTCTACTCCATTTCAAAAAAAAAGAAAAATGACGTTTTGGAGATTCTAAAGGAGGAGAACTACTCGGAGCCCTGACGCCCTCTCATTGCACCGGAGCGAGGACTTCTGATCGCCACTACTGACTCCCTGTAGATAAGTTCCCTCATCCTCTGCCATCATACATATGACTTAGCCTTGTTTTGTCGAGCCCCGACCATAATGGACCCTCCCCACGCAAGAGAAAGGTTGGAGGACATGCCCGGGTGTCATTCCTTTAGATAAACTTCTGAAGGTACTGGAAACCTCCCTCCCGACTGGGTGAATCCACCTGGTACGGTAGAGATCAATTCGGTCGCGACCCCTTCATCGGGTCTTTTTACATGGAAACTCGCATTTTCTTACGTGTTCTACGAATGCATTGTCGAGTGTTTTCCCTTGTCCTTTTCCTTTGAAATAACTGGCTATCGTCAAATGCATTGTCTCCGCTTAGAGACGGCTATCTCCCTGAAGGTGTTCACCTCTCCTGTCTCACGAGACTAGGTGTAGAAATCTCTACACACGGAAGTTGAGGTGAAAAACCAAGTGAACATCCGGTCCTAGACTCGGATACCCGGTAGGTCATCGAGTAGACCCCTCCCCAAAACTTCAGGCTATTCAGCCAAAAGTTCGTTGCAGAGCCTGCGATGTACATATCCGCATTTTCATCTTTTTCTCACTTCCCTTTTATCGGGAGGGGCAAAGCTGCCCTCCTGATGCCCTGGAAAGGCTTCCGGGATGAGGCCGTCGGCATGCATCATTGCTGACGCCGGTCGTCTGGGTGTATGAGCATGTACACCCCAACGATTCCCTTTTACGTGGAGGAGCAAAGCTGCCCTCCCGATACCCTAGAAAGGCTTCTAGGATGAGGCCGTCGGCATGCATCATTGCCAACGCTGGCCATTTAGGTGCACGGGCATGTACACCTCGATGGTTCCCTTTTACCGAGAGAGGCAAAGCTGCCCTCCCGATGCCCCGGAAAGGCTTTCGAGATGAGGCTGTTGGCATGCATCATTGCTGACGTCGACCGTTTGGGTGCACGGGCATGTACACCCTGATGGTTCCCTTTTACTGGGAAAGGCAAAGCTACCCTCCTGATGCCCTGGAAAGACTTTCGGGATGAGGTCGTCAGCATGCATCATTGCCGATGCTGGCCGCCTGGGAGCACGAGCATGTACACCCTGACGGTTCCCTTTTACCGGGAGAGGCTAAGTTGCCCTCCCGATGCCCCAGAAAGGCTTCCGGGATGAGGCTATTGACATGCATCATTGCCGACGCCAGCCATCTGGGTACACGAGTATGTACACCCTGATGGTTCCCTTTTACCAGGAGAGGCAAAGCTGCCCCCCCCGATGCCCCGGAAAGGTTTCCGGGATGAGACCGTCGGCATGCATCATTGCCGACGTTGGGCATCTAGGTGTACAAGCATGTACACCCCAACGGTTCACTTTTACCGAGAGGAGCAAAGCTGCCCTCCCGATGCCCCAGAAAGGCTTTCGGGATGTGGCCGCCGGCATGCATCCTTGCCGATGCTGGCCATCTGAGTGTATGAGTATGTACACCCCGACGGTTCCCCATTGCTAGGGGAAGCAAAGGTACTCCCCTGATCCCCTGGAAAGTCTTCCAGGATGAGGCCATGTTTGGCCGAGCTGACTGTTGTGATTTTCTGTTTTAGAGTCGAAGAGAGGCCGAGATTGCCCAGGCTATCTAGGGGTGCCTAACACCTTCCCCAATAGTACCCCGAGTCTCGTATTTAGTTCTCTCATGTTTCGCATAGCGTTACAAGATTTTATGTCATTCTTGCGGTTTTATCGTTTCGATGGTGGGAGGGCACTTCCCTATCTAGTTTTCCTTGTTTTCTACCTAAAAATAAGGTGGCAACTTTGTTCAACGAGCCAACAACCCCACGTGGTGATGCGCTCCCAAAATCAACTTTCTATTCTCTGTACCTCGGCCCATCCACCGGCTCTACCGATTGAAACCCATGGGCTTCCGAGTGATAGCCGGATGAAAGAGAGGTTACAGATGCTCTTTAAATACTTATTAAATTGTACCTTCTAGAGAATTTTTTATTAACTTTAATTTCTTCACTACTTAGAATATTTTGATTTTTAAAATTAGTCTTTTAGTAAATGATTCAAATTTTGCATTGAAAGACTCTATCTAGTGAGTTTTACTTTCAAATATTTAATTCTTCTTAAGTCTTAACATTATACACTTTAGTTTGCATGTAATTTGTCATTTTGCGCAGAGAAGGCACTAAACTTTCAATGTAGCTTGTGGGTAAACGTCTTTACCCTCGAACTTACTCAAGAGTTGTGCGATAAAAGTGAGTTTCAGATGTTTAAACAGTACGATTTGAATTAGCTGAAACTTCTAAGAGTTGTATACTTATATTTTTGGTCTTTTCAAATATTTTAAAACACAAGAGACAACATAATGCATGAGACACAACACAGTACGAATAACTTGTAGAAATAAAATGCAACATTCAACATTATAGTAAACATGAAATCATTCTCTAAATATCATAATCGGGTTGATAAGATGGGTGTTTGTAAATTTGAGTGTAAATATAAAGGAAAGGTAAAAATAAAGGAAAAGGAAAAAGGAAAGAACACTTAATGCTTCACTGTAATTTCTTCCTTCGAAACTTGCTTAAGCTAAGAACTTCTCTTTGTCTTTACTTCTGGTTCACCAGGTCGTCAATTTGGCAAGCCTTCCTTTTGACCTTGAAATGAGATTTTGGGCATCACTCCGCAATTACACCAAAGAACAGAGGAGGAAGTAGCTGGTGCCAAGAGTCACTCCTTTAAGGATATGCTTAGGTTGAGAAAAGAACAGCAAATACACTAAGGAAGTGATTGGAGAAGAGGAGGTCGTCAATCTCCTCTCAGAAGAAGTGAGTGGGTGGAAGATGGAGGATGGAGAAGACGGAGAATGCCCTGTGAATGGTGATATGAGGAAGAAGAGGGGGGCGGGCAGTTTCATGGCTACGAGACTGTTTTATAGGTTGAAGGAGTGGTAGTTCATGAGCTAGCAGTTAGCAAGGACGTGGTGCACATCTAGATGTGTGAGATTGTTCCATGCAAGCCCACTTCTTTACCCTATTGGTCCATGTTCTCCATGGTTAAGCTTCAGCTAAATTAAATTTCTAAATTCTACTCTTATACAAATTTCTCTACAATTGCTTATTGAATTTCCTTGCAAATACTTAAAGAATACCTTTCGTGAAACACATCATATTATAGGAGAAATAATTCATAACATTTAAACCTTAACTATAATTGTAATCACTATCACATTGTAAGCGCTAAAATTGTGCTTATTTTTATACTATTATTTATGCCTTTTAGAAATTAAATGATAACAAATGCATGATTATAACCAAGATTTTATTATTTTAGCATTTGATTGATTATGCATAAAAATATAATTAAATAATCCA
>JAMKPZ010003797.1:0-22094 GCA_024699675.1 Amphibolis antarctica | reverse complement strand
TTGGTATGGAGATTCAGCGTGACAGAACTTCAAGGAAGTTATTTCTGAATCAATCCAAGTATATTGAAAAGATCTTGTGTAGATTTGGAATGGCTTCATGTAAAGCCATATCTACTCCTTATGATAGGAATCTCAAACTATCGTCAGCCATGTGTCCACAATCAGATGCAGAGAAGCTTGATATGCAAAAAGTCCCCTATGCACAGGCTATTGGAAGCCTGATGTACGCTATGGTATGTACTAAACCTGACTTGGCTTTCCTTCGTTTTTTCTTCCTCCTACACGTGCTAATCTCATTCGAATCCGCTGTGCTTGGATACCTCTAGAAGTAACACAGCTGGCTAACACTATGGCATCCCTCGATTAAGTGACCGAGAGTGTAAGTTTGACCCGATTTCATGACCAACGATAGATGACTCACGAAGTGTGAAGCCTTGCATGGCTTACCACTCACGCATGGGGGTCGTTCAACCCTAGAACGTCAGTTTCCTTCCACCATGGTCATACAACCTCGCCTAGGGAGGGGCATTCTGTTGACCCCCATGTTTGAACAAAAGAGCCGGGAAAGCAGCCGGCTCCCCGCAACCCCCCATTGGCACAAATGGGTGGGGGAAGTGGTCGGCTAGCCGCCGATAGGCCGGTTCAAGGAACTGGTCGCCAGCTCCCCACAACCCCCCATTAGCGCAAAGGGGTGGGGTAAGCAGTCAGCTCCCTGCAAACCCCCATTGGCATAAATGGGTGGGGGAAGTGGCTGGCTGGCTGCTGGTAGGCCCGTTCAAGGAACCGGTCGCCAGCTCCCCTGAACCCCCATTGGCGCAAATTGGTGGGGGAAAGTAGCCGACACCTCAAAAACCCATTTTGGCCAACATGTTCCCCTTTCAAGAGGTAGCCGGATAGAACCAATCGGCATCCGCCTGCCACGTAGCGGCTACCCAAAAAGGTAAAGTAGATCAATCAGGGAAATACGACGAGATTTAATCACTTAAATCTCGCAATCAGTCAATTACGCGGTCTGCGTAATCAAACCGAGACATATGCCACCTTCCATCTTCAGGTCCCCCCAAAGAAGGAAGGTGACCCCTTATAAAAGGAGGCTACCCCCTCCCAAAAACCAAGCTTCCACCTCTCGGAGAAACCATCGTACGGATGCGGGAGACGCTCAGTGCACTTTTGGCCCTCGGAGGAAATGCCGGATGAGATGTTTTGAAGAAGGAGAGACGCTCGGAGCCCCGACGCCTTCTCACCACACCGGAGCGAGAGCTTTCGACCCCCCACCGATGGCTCCCTACAGGTAAGTCCCTCCATCCTCGACGTTTTACGTAAGCTTTTACGATGTATTTTTCGAGCCCCGACCACATAACAGCTTCCCCATACAAGGGAAAGGTTGGAGGACGGACCTGGGTATCATTCCATCAGAAATACGTCTGGAGGTACCGGTGGCCGTCCTCCAGGCTGGGTAAATCCACCCGGCACGGTCGATTTCGGTTCGGTCACGACCCTCTCGTCGGATTTCTTTTACGTGGAAACTCTAAGTTTCCCAACAGGTTTTACACTTTTCTTTATCCGATCACCATACTCTGGGAGGCGTATCTCTCCCCTCCCGATGCCCTGGAAAGATTTCCGGGATGACACCTCCGGCATGCATCTTTGCCGGTGGCGGCCGTTCGGGCGTACAAACAAGTACGACCCAACAGTTCCTGTTCTCTAGAAGGCGTAACTCTACCCTCTCGATGCCCTAGAAAGATTTCCGGGATGACGCCTCCGGCATGCATCCTTACCGGCGGCGGCCGTCTGGGTGTACGAGAAGTACAACCTGACAGTTTCCATTTCCGGGAGGCGTAAGTCTACCCTCTCGATGCCTCAGAAAGATTTACGGGATGATGTAAATATATATATAAATGTAATATATATATATAACTTTACCAAATATAACCAAGCAACAAACTTCTCAATTCATTACTACAGAGTACGTGGGCCCTTCAAAAATGATGAGAAATGAAATATCGAGAATCAAATTTCAATTAAGGAGATGACAAAATAAAAAAGGATGTACCTAATATTAATATTTGATGTTTCGTTATTACTTAATTAATGATTTTAATCACTTAATAACTTAGTTAATTATTTAATCATTTATTTTATCCTTAAAGTCACCGTTCTTAATCTTTTATCATTTATTTTATCTTTGACATTTTTACATTTTACAATTTTTTTTATCGTAGCCGGAAAAAATTTTTTTTGTTGATAATTACTTAGATGTACCATACCAATATTACTCTATATTTGTAGGTATACGCATGCTTCGCTTTTTTGGTAGTACGTTAAAAAAATCAAATGATATCTTTTGACAAGAACATAGATATTATCGTAAAATTTAATTTTGATAAAATGACTTTAATATTTTTACGGGTCTTGTTAAAATAATTTATTTATTTAAAATAATATTATCAGAGTAAAAAATTCATTCGCTTTGCAATTATCATACACAATTATTCTTTTGCACTTTTTCTTAAGAATAATTTTTCTTACTCTAATAATAGTGAAGTGAGAGAATGATTGACGACGAAATGATTGACGACGACGAAATATTCGAACGTTGAATTTAAAAATAATTATTAGAAATATTAAAATAATCACATTCACGACGAAAATGGTGAAAAACGTATGGTCGTACATTCGCCAGCTGCCTACTGCGTACTGCTATCGAACCAATCCGTAGTTAAAATTTCCTTGTTTTCATCTTCCCAGGTTACACATCACCCAACTCAATCCAAACTAAAGAACATATATATGCAAATAGTTGAAGACAAATTATTTTAATAAAGTTCGAAGTTTATTTTGACATGGCACTTGTATATCTCTAATATATGCATTACTTATTTGTCTCGTACATGTACGTAGGTGATAATAGAGATACATGTTCATCATCTGACAATATTTTTATTTATCAGTGTAGTACTTACACTTGTATTGCGTATTTATAAATCTTATGTAGTTACAAAAGTAGTGCTCAACAACCAACGATGTCATTATTGAAATAAATAAAGGCAGGGAAATGATGTAAAATGGCCATGAGAGCGTAATGGGTGGCCAGCTCTGCATTTATGCAACGTAATGCATGCTTTCAGAGCCGTTGAGTTTGACGAATTTATCATTTAATTTCCCACAAAAAATTGTTTTTTTTGAAAATCCCATCGAAGATCCCGTCAAAAAAGAAAAACGTCCAACATTCTTTGCAGCCGTTGAATATTATATATATATATATATATATATATCGTGTGTGTGTGTGAGATAAATAGTTGTGACAGTAAAACACGGAACTTCTCGCCACGACCCATTCAAATGTATAAATTTGTGATTTAATTTTTTTATTTTTCACTCGGAGTTTTACCCGTTCAATCTCTTCATTCTCTTGTGATTTTATTATAATAAAAATTATAATTTTGTTTCTCCTATTTGTACTTGAAGAATGTAAATGTTCAATCAATCATATGCAGTAATAATTTTGACTGACATAGATTGTTCTTATCAATAAAATATATTGTTAAATCACAATATATGATATTTATAATTTGCATGTGGTGGCAGTGAACTTTTAAAAATATAATGCAGTAGTGTAGAGATTTCTCTTTTAAATTTTTGCATTATATTTATATCTTTGTTGCCGCAGGTTACAAATGACAATATATGATTTTTTTTGCTAATACCTCTAATATGTAGAGAACTCACAACAGGAAGACAATAATGAAAAACACCCCTCATACATTTCCATTGATCGACTTAAGTATACATGACATGAACGGTTGTACTCAACACACAAGGCAACAGTCAGAAAAGTAAACAACTGAAATTTAGTTACAACTGCTCACCCATTTGTGTCGGGCTCAATATAATACACATATGGAGTGTGTGACCTTGGCTATATATAATGCATGCATAGATACGTGTTTTTTATTATTATTTCTAGCTACAAAATATCTATATATATATATATGTATATATATATGAGAAAAATAGCTCTATAAGTGCCTACAAAAGTCGATTTTGTAGGTGACTGTTGAATCAATGTTTAATAGTGGAGAGAGAATGTTTAACGGTGGAGAGAGAGTGTCTGAACAAAAACACCTACTGATTCCACCTACATAAAAACACTCCTTTTATTTTAACACAAAAAAACTTCATAAAAAGCCACTTGCAATTTGCGATTCCTTTTCATCTTCCCATCGATTCCTTTTCATCTTCCCATCGATTCCTTTTCCCTAATGAAAGTCACCTGCGATTCCTGGTCTTCCCTTCAATTTTTTTAAAGTCATTGAATGGAACAGGTAAGGACATTACCTAGTGTTGGATCTATTGACGAATTACAGGTGTACTTTCATGTTATTAAAAGTTGATTTGTTAAATGCAAAAGTTATACTTTCATTTAACATTAATGAACATTTATTGGGGGAAAAATGTTTACAATATTTATTGGAAAAAAAGTTAGTTAGACCGACAAACTATTAATTACATTAAATATTTCATTACATAGTACAAAGTAAAATATGTTTAATCTGAAATGTTACCTTTAATTATTAACCACTCTGTAAAGAACAGACAGATGTAAAAGTAAATAGATAATTACAGATTCAAGTTAACATTTACAGAGTGGTCGATAATTATCAACCACTCTGTAAAGTTAATTATCAACCACTTTGTAAATGTTTATCAACCACTCTGTAAAGTTAATTATCAACCACTTTGTAAATGTTTATCAACCACTCTATAAAGTTATCAACGTAAGTTAATTATCTTAGTCTGTTTGTAATTTAAAAGTCTTAATATGTCAATACAAAATCTATATTTTAGAAATCAAGAATGTCTGGACAATTATAATAAATTTTTGAGTTATGAGATACTGTATGAAAGACCAATAAATTTCAAAGATTTACAAGAGATTAAAGATCTCTTACACTTTCAAAGTCTGCTAGATATTATACTAATAAACTGTAAGTTAGATGTATTCAGAGAAGTAATAGTTACATTCTATGCTAACTTGCATGTTGAGGACGGTAGATTATTTACCAACCTAGATAAGACTTTTTTTGAAATCACTCCTCAGTTGGTATATGATACTCTTAAATTGACAAATGAGGGTGTACAATTAGCTAGAACATCTTTGAACTTACTACATTAGAACATCAGTTTGATAGCAAGAACCCTACATTCACATGGTAGATTGCAGTGTTTTGAACATCTTAATGGCAAAGCCAAATTTATAGTAAAAATTTTGCAAGCACAGATTTTTTAGAAAAAAGGGAATGTTGAACATATAAAGAGAATTTGTTTATATGCTACATATGCTGTGATGCAGAAAATAAAATTGAATTAGTACACACTATTTTTGGATTCCATATAGCACAAACATTCAAAATTATTTTATGGAATCAGTCTTGTCAAGTTGATATTGGGCACAGGATATGATGTCAATCAGTGGTTGAGAAAATTCTTTAAGACAAGATCTTTTATAGTGGCGGAATATAACAAATTCATTTCTAATGCACCAATTATAGACATACAACAACAATCGACAAGTGAACAAGCACATACTTCAACCGAACAAGATTTGTCATCTCCTGCAGAGGTTGCCTATATTACACAATTAGGAGAACAAATTGGTCGACAAATTTTAGAAACTATAATCAGTTCTGTTCAAAATCAGAGGAGAAATCAATGATAACTTGTACTTTTTTGATTTTTTGTTGAATTGTAATGTTAAGTGATTGGAAGGTTTGTTTGTATAAGTGATTGAATTGTAATGCTAAGTTTTTATCTTATTTAGCTTTTAAGTTAAAGGTAGATTTATTAATTTTATCTGACTAAATGCTTACAATTATTCTCTAACTCCAATACTTTGTTGAATAATGACAACAATGGGGACATATAGTTGACAATTAAAACAATAGATAAGTACACTTAAAACAATAGATAATTACACTTAAAATTCTTAACTTTAGGTGCTTTAATTAAGAATGTGAAAAAGTAAAATACAACGTCAAATTAATTGAAATTTGAAAATTGAAAATGAAAACAATAGATAATTAAAACATCAAATTAATTTAGTAATCATCAAAAAGGGGAAGATAGTCGACTATTATGTATTGATGATGAATGCTTAATTAATGTTTAAACATGATCTCATGCTAATTTAAAGAAGTGATGCACAGAACTTCTATTTATGGACCCATCTATAAATGGTAGTTCGGTGCATATACCTTACAATTAAGCGAAAGAACCATTAATTGAAATATTTGTGGTTTTGATTTTAAATTACTAAATATTGATTTAAAAGAGATTTTCATTAAATATTATGTCATATATTTAAGTAATATAAGGTATTTAAGTTTTTCATATAAGTGATATAATTTTTTAAGAGTAGGTATTTAACATTTAAATAATATTGGACAGATTTGAAAAGAAACACTGTACTCTACGCGAAACTGTAAAGTAAAGACGTTAAATTTACGGCCTAACTATCGTAATTAAAGACGTTAACTTTACAGCCTAACTGTATAATGCACACGCCTAACTTAGAAAGTCACGTGTTAATGTTAAAACGCCGGTCTTTTAATACAATCATCCGGTCTTTTAACATAAAATGCCGACTCTCTCATCACGTGTCAACTTAAAATTTCACGTGACATTCTACCGTGATATTTCACGAACTATGTTCATATCTAACACTTATTTAAGTAACTATACTTATTCGAATATCAAGCCGAACTATTCTAAATATTAAACATATTTAGTCTACTAACTTAAATATTAGGGTGGATTTTTTTTTAAATAATTCAATTTTAATTGTACCCTCTCTTTCATTCGGCTATCACCCGAAAGCCGATGAGTTTCCATCGGCCCTGCTGGCAGATGGGCCGAGGTACAGAGAATTGAAAGGTGTTTGTGTGAGCGCATCACCACGTGCGGTTGATGGCTCGTTGAACGGAGTCGCCACCTTATTTTTTTAGGTAGAAAACAAGGAAAATCGGATGAGGAAGTGTCCTTCCACCATCGAAACGATAAAACAACTAGAGTGACGTAAAATCGCGTGACGATATATGAAATGTGAGAGAACTGGATACAGGGCTCAGGGTACTATTGGGGAAGGTGTTAGGCACCCCAAGATAGCTCGGGCAATCCCAGCCTCTCTCTGGCTCTAAAACGGAAAACTACGATAGTCAGTCTGGCTACACGTGACCTTATCCTAAAAACTTTCCGAGGTCACCGGACAGCCGGTTGGATACACCGGCTACCACGTCCTATCCCCATAATAGAGATGAGAACTTGCATTATTACTTGGCCGGGGTCGGCAAGGATGCATGCCGGAGACGACATCCAAGAAATCTTTCCAAGGCATCGGGAATGTAGACTTCCATTTCCCGGAGATCAGGGACTGGCTACCAGTTTTTTTATACCGGTTCGCCGGAGGCAGGCTAGCTGACTACTCGAACCATCTGCGCAAAGATGGGTTTTTGGGGAACCGGTGGCCGGTTATTTGTACCGGGTTGCCGGCAGCAAGCCGGTTGGTTCCCCCAACCATCTGTGCGAAGATGGGTTTTCGGGGAACCGGTGGCCAGTTATTTGTACCGGCTTGCCGGCAGCAAGCTGGTTGGCTCCCCGAATCATCTGTGTAAAGATGGGTTTTTTGGGGAACCGGCGGCCGGTTGTATGCACCGGCTTGCCGGTGGCAAGCCGGTTGGCTCCCCGAATCATCTGTGCAAATGTCGTCCGTTAAAGCAGGGGGTTTTAACAGAGGGCTTGTATTTCCTAGAAAACTAGAATCGTCGGGTTGTGCTTCTTCATACACCCGAAAGACCACCGCCAGCTTTCTTGCCGGCGGCGTCAACCTGGAAATCTTTCCAGGGCATTGGGTGGGTAGACTTACGCCTCCCGAAAAAGAAACGGGAACCGTTGGGTCGTACATGTTCGTACACCTGAACGGCCACCACCGGCTTCCTTGCCGGCGGAGTCATCGTCGAAATCTTTCCGGGGCATCGGGAGGGTAGACTTACGCCTCCCGGAAAAGTAACGGGAATCGTTGAGTTGTAAGTGTTCGTACACCCAAACGGCCACCGCCGGCAAGGAAGCCGGTGGTGTCATCCTGGAAATCTTTCCGGGGCATCGGGAGGGTAGACTTACGCCTCCCAGAAAAGAATTGGGCACCCGGTTATTTGTACCGGCTTGCCTGCGGCATGCCGGTTGGTTCCCCGAACCATCTGTGCAAAGATGGGTTTCCGGGGAACCGATGGCCGGTTATTTGTACCAGCTTGCCGGCGGCACGCCTGTTGGCTCCCCGAATCATCTGTGCAAATGTCGTCCATTAAAGCATGGGGGTTTTAACGGAGGGCTTGTATTTCCCAGAAAACTAGAGTTACGCCTCCCGGAAAAGAAACGGACACCCTCGGGTTGTGCTTCTTCGTACACCCAAACGACCACCGCTGGCTTCCTTGCCGGCGGCGTCATCCCAGAAATATTTCTAGGGTATCGGGAGGGTAGACTTACACCTCTCGGAAAAGAAATAGGCACCGTCAGGTTGTCCGTGTTTGTACACCCGAACGGCCACCGCTAGCTTCCTTACGGGCGGCGTCATCTTGGAAATCTTTTCGGGGCATTGGGATGGTAGACTTACGCCTCCCAGAAAAGAAATGGGAACCGTCGAGTTGTATGTGTTCGTACACCCGAACGGCTGCTGCCGGCTTCCTTGCCGACGGCATCATCTCGGAAATCTTTCTGGGGCATCGGGAGGGTAAACTTACGCCTCCCAGAAAAGAAATGGGCACAGTCGGGTTGTCCATGTTCGTACACCTGAACGGCCACTGCCGGCTTCCCTGTCGGCGGCATCATCCCAGAAATCTTTCTGAGGCATCGGGAGGGTAGACTTACGCCTCCCGGAAAAGACATGCGACGATCGAGTGAAAACACGTAAAAACTTGTTGGGAAACTCAGAGTTTCCACGTAAAAGGGCTCGACGAAAGGGTCGTGACCGAAACAAACTTGATGGTGCGGGGTGGATTCACCCGGTCGGGAGGGCGGCCGCCTGTACCTTCGGACGTATTTCCAAAGGAATGATACCCGGGAACGTCCTCTGACCGTTCCCTTGCATGGGAAAGGTGTTACATGGTCGGGGCTCGAGAAAACATCGTAAAGGCGTATGTAAAATTGACGAGGGTGGAGGAAGGGCTTACCTGCAGAGGGTCATTGGCGGTGATTGGAAGTCCTCACTCCGGTGCGGCGAACAGGCGTCGGGACCACGAGCATCTTCTCCGAGGGGCGGAAGCAAGCGTCACGAGTGTCCGAACGAAGGTTTCTCCAAGGGTCGAAAGCTTTTCTGAATGGGGTGGGAGGCCATTTCTTTTATAAGGGGTCGCCTTCCTTTTTTGGGGCGCCCAAAGATTGAAGCCGGCGTGAATCCCGGTTTGATTACACGGTCCACGTAATTGATTGATTTGCGAGATGTAAGTGATTAAATCTCGTTGTATCTCCTAATTGATTTGGCTTACCTTTCCGAGTAGTTACCTGGTAGCCGCTACGTGGCAGAAGGAAGGCGGCTGGTCCCCTGAACATTTGCGCCAATGGGGATTTTGGGGGATCGGTTGGTGCTTCCTTGAAGCGGCTTGCCAGCGGCTAGCCGAGAGATTCCCCCAACCTTCTGTGCAAGTTTGGGTTTTTGGGGACCGGTTGCCGATTCCTTGAAGCGGCTTGTCAGCAGCTAGCTGGGTGATTCCCCCAACCTTTTGTGCAAGTTTGGGTTTTTGGGGATCGGTTGCCTCTTCCTTGAAGCAGCTTGCTGACGGCTAGCCGGGGAATTCCTCCAACCATTTGTGCAAGTTTGGGTTTTTGGGGTTTTGGGGACCGGTTGCTGCTTCCTTGAAGCGGCTTGCTGGTGGCTAGCCGGGTGATTTCCCCCAACCTTTTGTGCAAGTTGGGGTTTTTGGGGACCAGTTGCCGCTTCCTTGAAGCAGCTAGCCGGGTAATTTCCTTGTTGACCCCATGCTTAAAAGGGGAATTACCCGGCTTGCCGCTGGCAAGCTGCTTCAAGCAAGCGGCACCTGGATCCCAAAAACCCACAATTGGTGAAAAGTAGGGGGGATGGAGCCGGCTTGCCGCCGGCAAGCCGCTTCAAGCAAGCGACACCTAGATCCCAAAAACCCATAATTGGTGTAAAGTAAGGGGGATGGAGCCGGCTTGCCGTCGGCAAGCTACTTCAAGCAAGCGGCACCCGGATCCCAAAAACCCACAATTGGTGAAAAGTTGGGGGGGATGGAGCTGGCTTGTCGCCGGCAAGCAGCTTCAAGGAAGCAGCACCCGGATCCCCAAAAACCCACATTTGGTGAAAATGATCGGAGACCAGTCAGCTTTCGCCTGCCACGTAGCGGCTGCCAGTTGGCTACACAAGAAGGCAAGCCGAATCAATCAAAAAAATACGACAAGATTTAATCACTAAATTCTCGCAAATCAATCAATTACGCGAACCACGTAATCAAGCCCGGGATCACGCCGGCTTCCATCTTCAGGCGCCCCCAAAGAAGGAAGGCAACCCCCTTATAAAAGGAGCGGCCCCTACATCACTCAGCAGGCTAGAATTTTCGGGAAGGAGGCAGACACCCTCTGGAGAAAAGGCTAGAACCTCTGGAGGAGACGCACGTTGGGACACTGGGAGAAGACGCCAACCGAAGGTTCTGAAGGAGGAAAGCAACTCGGGGCCCCGACGCCTTTTCACCGCACCGCAGCGAGGACTTTCGACCCCTGCCAACGACTCCCTACAGGTAATCCTCCTCGTCCTCGACATTTTCCATACGTTTTAACGACACCTTTCTCGAGCCCCGACCATGTAGCACCTTTCCCATGCAAGGGAAAGGTCAGAGGGCCGCCCTGGGTATCATTCCCTCAGAAACGTGTCTGTGGGTACCAGTGGCCGCCCTCCTGGCTGGGTGAATCCACCCAGCTCGGTCGAGTTCGGCTCGGCTACAACCCTTCCATCAAGTCATTTTACATGGAAACTCTTAGTTTCCCAACCGTTTTACGCGTTTTATCAGGTTCCCCAACGTTTCTTTTTCCAGAAGACGTAAGTCTACTCTCTCGATGCCCCGAAAAAGTTTTTGGGATGACGCCACCGGTAAGGGTGCCGGCGGCGGCCGTTCAGGTGTACGAACACGTACAACCCGACAGTCCCCGAACGTTTTTTTTCGGGAGACGTAAGTCTACTCTCCCGATGCCCCGGAAAAGTTTCCGGGATGACACCAGTGGCAAGGATACCGGCGGCGGCCGTTCGGGTGTATGAACATGTACAACCCGACGGTCCCCGTACGTTTTTTTCTGAGAGACCTAAGTCTACTCTCCCGATGCCCCGGTAAAGATTCCGGGATGACGCCATCGGCAAGGATGCTGGCAACGGTCGTTCGGGTGTACGAACACGTACAACCCGATGGTCCCCATACGTTTTTTTCCAAGAGACGTAAGTCTACTCTCCCGATGCCCCGAAAACGTTTCCGGGATGACACCACCATTAAAACCCCTTGCTTTAATGGACATCTGTGTACTGATGACTTAGGGAACCACCCGGCTTACTACCGGCAAGCCGGTACAAACAACCAGCCACCGGTTCCCTGGAAACTCATCTTTGCACAGATGGTTCGGGTGACGAACCGGCTTGCCGCTGGCAAGCCGTTACAAACAACTGGCCACCGGATCCCTGAAAACCCATCTTTGCACAGATGGTTAGTGGGACCAACCAGCTTGTTGCCGGCAAGCCGGTATAAACAACCGGCCACCGGTTCCTCGAAAACCCATCTTTACATAGATGACTCGAGGAACCACCCAGCTTGCCGCTGGCAAGCCGGTACAAACAACCGGCCATCGGTTCCCCGAAAACCCATTTTTACACATATAGTTCGGGGGACCAACTGGCTTGCCAGCGGCAAGCCGGTACAAACAACCGGCCACCGGTTCCCAAAACACCCATCTTTACACATATAGTTCTGGGGACCAATCGGCTTGCCGCCGGCAAGCCGGTACAAATAACCGGTCACTGATTCTCCGAAAACCCATATTTGCACAGATGGTGCGGGAAATCAGTCGGCCTACCTCCGGCGAACCGGTATAAAAACTAGTAACCGGAAAAATTTCCAGGATGTCGTCTCCGGCATGCATCCTTGCTGGCCCGGGCCAAGTAACAATGCAAGTTCTCATCTCTAGTATGGGGATAGGGCACGGCAGTCGGTATATCCAACCGGCTATCCGACTGCCCCGGAAAGTTTTTCGGGGAAGGGTCACATGTGGCCAGACTGACTCTCGTAGTTTTCCGTTTTAGAGCCGGAGAGAGGCCGGGAATGCCCGGGCTATCTGGGGGTGCCTAACACCTTCCCCAATAGTACCCTGAGCCCCATATCTAGTTCTCTCATGTTACACGATTTTACGTGATTCCCGTGGTTTTATGGTTTCGATGGCGGAAGGACACTTTCCCATCCGATTTTCCTTGTTTTCTACACAAAAATAAGGTGGCGACTCCATTCAACGAGCCATCAACCGCACGTGGTGATGCGCTCACACAAACACCTTTCAATTCTCTGTACCTCGGTCCATCTGTCGGTGGGACCGGCGAAAACCCATGGGCTTCCGGGTGATAGCCGGATGAAAGAGAGGGTACATCCCCCAACCTTTTGTGCAAGTTGGGGTTTTTGGGGAACGGTTGCCGCTTCCTTGAAGTGGCTAGCCAGGTGATTCTCCCAACCTTCTGTGCAAGTTGGGGTTTTTGGGGACTGGTTGCCGCTTACTTGAAGCGGCTTGCCGATGGCTAGCCGGGTAATTCCCCCAACCTTTTGTGCAAGTTGGGGTTTTTGGGGACCAGTTGCCGCTTCCTTGAAGCGGCTTGTCGGCGGCTAGCTGAGTGATTCCCCCTACCTTTTGTGCATGTTGGGGTTTTTGGGGACCAGTTGTCGCTTCCTTGAAGCAGCTTGCCGGCAGCTAGCCGGGTGATTCCCCCAACTTTTTGTCGAAGTAGGGGATTTTTGGGACCGTTTGCTGCTTCCTTGAAGCGGCTTGCCAGCGGCTAGCTGGGTGATTCCCTCAATCTTTTGTGCATGTTGTGGTTTTTGGGGACCAGTTGCCGCTTCCTTGAAGCAGCTTGCCGGCAGCTAGCCAGGTGATTCCCCCAACCTTTTGTGCAAGTTAGGGTTTTTGGAGATCGGTTGCCGCTTCCTTGAAGCAGCTGGCCGATGGCTAGCCGGGTAATTCCCCGTTTAAATTTTGCTTAAGCATGGGGTCAACATTAATTAAAAAATATTTTGATTAAATATTAAAAACACTTAACCTGAATCAAACATTTGAGTACTAATTAATTTAGCATTAACTTAAATAATATTTCCAATTATGTTCAAGTAATAAGTAAATAAATAATTAGCAAATATAATTAGGACTTTTAAATTACCATGAGATCATGTTTAAAAATTAATTAAGAATTCATCATCAATACATAATAGTCTCAGAGACATACCTTATAAACGTCTAACTACTATTCACACACCACGTGTACTTTAGAACGCATGCACCTAACTTAAAAAGTTACATGTTAATGTTAAAACACTAGTCTTTTAATACAATCGCCCGGTCTTTTAACATAAAACGTCGATTCTCTCATCACGTGTGAACCTAAAATTACACGTAACATTCTACCGTGATATTTCATGAACTATATTCATATTGTTGACCCCTTGTCTAAAGGGGGGGTGGAGCCGGCTTGCCGTCGGCAAGCCGCTTAAAGGAAGCGGCACCCGGACCCCAAAAACACACATCTGGTAAAAAGTTAGGGGGGTGGAGCCGGCTTGCCGCCGGTAAGCCACTTCAACGAAGCAGCACCCGAACCCCAAAAACCTACATTTGGTAAAAAGTTAGGGGGATGGAGTCGGCTTGCCGCTGGCAAGCTGCTTCAAGGAAGTGGCACCCAGACCCCAAAAATCCACATTTGGTAAAAAATTAGGGGGATGGAGCCGACTTGCTGTCGGCAAGCCGCTTCAAGGAAGCGGCACCCGGACCCCAGAAACCCACATATGGTAAAAAGTTAGGGGGGTGGAGTCGGCTTGCCACCGGCAAGCCGCTTCAAGGAAGGGCACCCGGACCCCAAAAACCCACATTTGGTAAAAAGTTAGGGGGATGGAGCCGGCTTGCCGCCGGCAAGCCGCTTCAAGGAAGCGGCACCCGGACCACAAAAATCAACATTTGGTAAAAAATTAGGGGGATGAAGCCGGCTTGCCGCTGGCAAGCCACTTCAAGGAAGTAGCACTCGGACGCCGGGAATTTCTGCAGAGACGAGGCTGGAAGAAGGAGTAGCGAAGGCTTTTCGAATGACGGGATTTCCTGGGAAGAAGGCTGACACCCCCGGGAGAAACGACCATCCACCGGTTCCGAAGGAGGAAAGCAACTCGGGGCCCCGACGCCATTTCGCCGTGCCGTAGCGAGGACTTCCGATCCCCGTTGACGACCCCCCCACAGTTACGTCCTTCCACCCTCGCCGTTTTACGTGTGTTTTTTTACTACGTTTCGTCGAGCCTCGACCGCATAACGCCTTCCCTGTGCAAGGGGACGGCCGGGGGATGGACTCGGGTATCATTCCTTTGGAAACACATCCGAAGGTACCAGGGGCCGCCCTCCTGGCCGGGTGAATCCACCCGGCCCGGTCAAGCTCGGTTCAGTCATGACCCCTCTGTCGGGTCTTTTTACGTGGAAACTCAAAAGTCTCCAAACAAACTTTACAAGTTTTTATCCGATCCCCACATGTCATTCTCGGGGTCTCGGAAAGATTTCCAGGATGACGCCGCCGGCAAGGAAGCCAGCGGTGGCCGTTCGGGTGTACGAATACGTACAACCTGACAGTGCTCGTTTCTTTTCCGGGACGTGTAAGTCTACGCTCCCGATGCCCCGGAAAGATTCCCGGGATGGTGCCACCGGCAAGGAAGCCGATGGTGCTCGTTCGTGTTTACGAAACGTACAACCCGACGGTTTCCATTTTTTTTCTGAGAAACGTAAGTCCCCAAAACCCCCCATGAGTACAAAGGGATGGGGAAGCAGCCGGCTAGCCGCCGCTTCCCCAAAACCCCCCATGGGTACAAAGGGATGGGGGAAGCAGCCGGCTAGCTGCTAGTAGGCCGATTCAAGGAACCGGCCGCCGCTTCCCCAAAACCCCCATGGGTACAAAGGGATGGGGGAAGCAGCCGGCTAGCCGGCGCCTCCCCAAAACCCCCATGGGTACAAAGGGATGGGGGAAGCAGCCGGCTAGCCACCGACAGGCCGGTTCAAGGAACCGACCGCCGCTTCCCCAAAACCCCCATGGGTACAAAGGGATGGAGGAAGCAGCTGGCTAGCAACCGGCCGCCGCTTCCCCAAAACCCCCATGGGTACAAAGGGATGGGGGAAGCAGTCGGCTAGCTGCCGGCAGGCCGGTTCAAGGAACCGGCCGCTGCTTCCCCAAAAACCCCCATGGGTACAATGGGATGGAGGAAGCAGCCGGCTAGCCACCGGCAGGCCGATTCAAGGTACCGGCCGCCGCTTCCCCAAAACCCCCATGGGTAGAAAGGGATGGGGAAAGCAGTCGGCTAGCCGCCACTTCCCCAAAACCCCCCATGGGTGCAAAAGGAAGGGGGAAACATCCGGCAAGTCGCCAGCTGGCTGGTTCAAGCAACCGGCCCCCGTTTCCCCATAATCCCCATGGGTGCGTATGAAGGGGGGAAACAGCAGGCTGGCCTGTTCAAGGAACTGGCCCCCATTTCCCCAAAATCCCCATGGGTACAAAGGGATGGGGGAAGCAGCCGGCTAGCCGCCAGCAGGCTGGTTCAAGGAACCGACCGCCACTTCCCCAAAACCCCCCATGGGTGCAAAAGGAAGGGGGAAACATCCGGCAAGCCGTCGGCTGGCTGGTTCAAGGAACCGGCCCTCGTTTCCCCGTAATCCCCATGGGTGCGTATGAAGGGGGGAAATAGCAGGCTGGCCTGTTCAAGGAACTGGCCCCCGCTTCCCCAAAACCCCCATGGGTACAAAGGGATGGAGGAAGTAGCCGGCTAGCCACCGGCAGGCCAATTCAAGGAACCGGCCGCCGCTTCGCCAAAACCCCCATGGGTACAAAGGGATGGGGGAAGCAGCCGACTAGCCGCCGCTTCCCCAAAACCCCCCCATGGGTGCAAAAGGAAGGGGGAAGCAGCCGGCAAGCCGCCGTCTAGCCGGTTCAAGGAACTGGCCCCCGTTTCCCAAAAATCCCCATGGGTACGTATGGAAGGGGGAAACAGCCGGCAAGCCGCCGGCTGGCCTATTCAAGGAACCGGCCCCCATTTCCCCAAAATCCCCAGGGGTACGTATGGAAGGGGGAAACAGCTGGCAAGCCGCCGGCTGACCGTTTCAAGGAACCGGCCCCCGTTTCCCCAAAATCCCCATGGGTACGTATGGAAGGGGGGAAACAGCTAGCATGCTGCCGGCTGGCCTATTCAAGGAACCAGCCCCCGTTTCCCCAAAATCCCCATGGGTACGTATGGAAGGGGGAAACAGCTGGCAAGCCGCCGGCTAGCCGGTTCAAGTAACCGGCCCCTGTTTCCCCAAAATCCCCATGGCTGCGCTAATTGGTTGGGAAAGCAGCCGACCAGCCGTCGGTCAACCGGTGCAAGTAGCCAGCGGTCGGCTCCCCGAAAACCCATCTTTTTCTCCCCTGTTCACCACCAGATCCAATATGGATCCCAGCTTTGTTCAATTCGCATTTGTTTACTTGATTCTCGTTTATTTTCATCAGAAGGAATACGGTTATCCCTCTAAACGCCCCAGGAAATTTTCCATGGTGAGGCCGTACGTGGCTAGATTGACTATCATGTTTCAGTTTTAGAGCCGGAGAGAGGCCGGGAATGCCTAGGCTGTCTGGGGGTGCCTAACACCTTGCCCAACAGTACCCTGAGCCCCGTATCCAGTTCTCTCATGTTACACAATTTTACGTGAATCTCGTGGTTTTATCGTTTCGATGGTGGAAGGACACTTTCCCATCCGGTTTTCTTTGTTTTCTACCCAAAAATAAGGTGGCAACTCCGTTCAACGAGCCATCAACCGCACATGGTGATGCGCTCGCACAAACACCTTTCAATTCCCTGTACCTCGGTCCATCTGCCGACATGGCCGGTGGAAACCCATGGCCTTCCGGGTGATAGCCGAATGAAAGAGAGGGTACAGATTTTTGGCAACTCCGCTGGGGACACTCGCTACTTTTTATCGATTAAGTAGCTCAAACTCTCACTCGTACGGCTCTTTTTTAGTCAGTCTTTTATTTTTTCGTTAGGATTTTTAACACACCTGTCGCATTTGCTAAGCGAAGCCGCTTTCAAATGCATTGAACTGTATCACCCTTCTTTGGTATCCCTACAGATCTTTACGAACCTCCGCGGTTCTTCGGGCACCGTCTCTTCACGGACCTCTGCCCTACAGGTTCCTGACCCCGCTGGCTCCCCCTGTCCTGACTCGCTCACAAGCAAGAGCTAGGGCCACCAGTTTCGCTGCGGCTTCCAAATCATCCCCTTCCATCACCGCAGCAACTTTTGTGCTGCTGTCCGTGGTCTTCAACCCACCACCACTTGTCGTCACCTAGACGAACTTCACCAGGCCCGTCATTGTTCCTATCGAAACCCCGGACCAACAAAGGGTGCCTAATCTGTCTATCGCTGTAGCATTCGATAATGTCACTGTGCATCCTGCGCTGCCGGCTTCTCCGGCTACTGAAGCTGAAGGTAACAGGCCGGCTCCCACACGGAGCACCGGCCCGTGCTACCAACCCCCCTCGAACACCAAGGGCATAGGAGCGGCCAACACCTTCCTGCCACCTCAATCGGGACATTTCGAGCAGACCCTCCTGGCTCATCAGTTGGCACACTATCAACAACAAGGGATTGGTTCCATAATCCCCCCTAGGCCAACTATCCGTGTCCTGGAGAGGCCACATTCGGAAGAATACGATGTCGTCACTACTCCCATCGCCGACCAATTCGGCCTGGCACTGCCCCAGCCGGCACCCTCCACGGCTACCGCCCCGGCGCCCGACCTACAAGGGCAGCTACTGCAAAGGATAGCTGAACTGGAAGCATCTTTCCGGAGCATAAAATCTGGCCCGCCTGGACCTTCCTGTGCCTTCCGAAATCTCTATTTCTATCCCGAAGCAACACTCCCTCCCGATTTCAAAATGCTCGAACTGGTCAAATACAACGGGCACGGGGATCCGCACGCGCACCTCCGGGCTTTTTGTGGAGACATGGCGGCACAACAACACAAGGAGAAGCTCCTCGTCCGGCTATTCCAGAAATCTCTCCAAGGACCTGCACTTTCCTGGTACATGTCCTTAGACCTAACGAAGATCTACACCCGGGAACAGCTGGCGTACATGTTCCAGGAACAGTACGCGTATAACTTGGACCTGGCAGCAAAGTTGGAAGATCTCCGTTGCCTTTGCCAACGAGAGAATGAGCCGTTCAGTGGCTATGTCAGTAGGTGGCGGGCCCTGGCATCCCAAATCTGGGAGAAACCTGCGGAAGAAGACTCTCTAGACATAATTGTGCAAGGTGCTCAACCATCACTAGCGGCCCTTTTATGCATTCAGTCGTACTCAACCTTCTCCCAGTTAATCAAAGCTGGTAGCTGCCAAGAAGGATTCTTGAAGTTAGGGAGGTTTTTGGCTCTCCCAATTGGAGCCGGCCCTGGAGGAAATGCACGTCCCTGACCACCGGCCCTGGGCGATAACATGGGGAACAACCGCGGCCCCCGAAGGAATGACAATGGCCGTCCGTCTCCCATAACCGTTGTGGCGGCAACACCACCACCATACCAACCACAACAGGTGTATGCCCCGGCCCAAGAATACCATCCGCCGGTAATCACTCAAGTTCAACAGCCGGTCTACACCACCCGAGCGGCCTCGAATCAACAACCTTGGAGGCCCAAGGCTCCACACTCGGCAGCCGTATCCGAGCCGCCGGCCCGCCAACAGTTCCAGGTAACGTCCCCAACAACCTCTCGACAAGGAGGAGATCGCCCAGGCGTTAACCAACAATGCCCCGATCAACAAAAGCGCGGGCCACGCCAGCCACCCCCGCAGCCGCAACAGCCACGCATTACAGAATACACGCCACTTTTTGAACCACTAAGCCAGGTATTCCGCCGGGCCTAGGCACTACACACGCTTCCCCCTATCAAGCCACCTCTAGCTACTCTTCCTACTTGGTACAATTCGCAGCAGTACTGCGAGTACCACAGGTCCGCCGGCCATGCAACGAACCATTGCCGGACGTTGAGACAAGCTATTTAGAGGCTTATCAACTCGGGCACCATTGAGCTTCAACAACCTCCCGTACCCCCAGAGCCGGGCCAACATACCTACCCAAATCATGCGGGCAACTCCCAGGTCAGTGCTATCTTCCTAGGTGCTCGAAAGAGGCACCCGCTCGAAGGGTTCCGGCCTACGCAGCCGGTTTCCGCCTATCCTACCAGGCACGGACAAGGGACAAGAAGATCCCTCCCTTTGGCACGGCTGCTGAATGCAGGAACTCCCAGGCTGAACCCCGCCGACCTCATCCGGTCGGCCAACCATCCTCCAACACTGGAGGAGCTCCGGCCGTACTACCAACAACTCCGGACCTCCATCCTCACCATCAGCGGCCACCGAAGAAGGAGGAAGTCTTCAAAGCGTATGCCACAATAGGCGTCATCCCCACCCATAGGAAAATTCTTCGTTCGGGTGGCGCCTACGGTTGCCGCATCAAAAGAACTGGTTGCCGCGTCAAGGGAGCCGGCCGTTGAGACAACCACATGGGCTTAGCCCAAGGTAATTCTTTACTCACCTACTGCCCCAGTCAGGGTAGTCATCCCAGCAGTACCTTCGATCCCCAAAGCCTCAACCGCCGGCTTTGCGCCCACGATCGGCACTCCAGTTGACACGGCCTCTCTAGCGGCCGCGACACTAGCACCGCTCCAAGCACACCTGGCAAAACAGCTGCTCACCAAGCCCTCCCCTCCGGCCTCGCTCACTTCTGAATAACATAAAGGCAAGGGAATAGAACAGCCGTCTGCATGCACGGCTATAACCAGGTCGGGCCAGGTGTATCAACCACAGTTGCGCCCCAGAGGAATCTCCATCCCGGGAATAGCAGGACGAACTTCAACCAATAACTGACCACCAGCTGCCGCTTCAGCAGGGCCGGCGGTCGCCTCCTCAGCACCGGCCATCCAATTGCGGTCGCTCTTGGACCTGTCAATCCAGCTGCAAGGGATACGGGCTGACATCTCCCTATGGGATTTGCTCCGATCCTCTACTGAGCACCGAGAAACTCTCCTCAAAGTGCTACAGATAGCCAAAGTAGACCAAGGTCTCGCTCCCGGGGCCATAAAAGGAATGGTGGCCACATTAACAGTCCCCTCTTTCGTCTACTTCTCAGATCTGGACCTCTCACTGGCCGGGACCAACCACAACCTGTCCCTGTACATTCGGGTGCAATACAAGGACCTCTGTATCCCCATGGTAATGATCGACAATGGATCCGGGCTAAACCTGTGCCCGCTACAAGTCCTGCACAAGCTGGTAATCAAAGAGCAAGACTTGTTCCCCACCGACCGGGTGATGAGAGGGTTCGACGGCACTCTGCACGAAGCCAAAGGTGAAGTCGTCCTCCCCCTCGTCATCGGACCAGTCGCCTTCAAAGTTCCTGTGCACGTGGTAGACATTCCCCCAAGCTACAATCTTATCCTGGGCCACCCACTTCTCCACCAAAATTCCATTGTGCCTTCCACCCTTCATAGGATGCTTAAGTTCCTATGGAAAGGGGAGGTCATCGTCATAATGGTAGAAAATTACTACCACCCAGGACAATCTGTAGCAGCTGTGGCATCATCCGGGACACCCCACTCGACACCAGAACCAGCTACCGCCTCACCTCCGAAATTCCAAAACCCAAATGGTTATGACTATCTGTCCAGACGAATGGAGCCTTGTGAAGACAACCCACAACCAGATCAAGAGCCAGAAGACGGCCTGTTGCAACTGTTCGGAGAATCTCTAGCGTGCACCGGGGACCCAACTCTTCACCAACCTCCCTCGCCAATGCCAATCCTACAGGGTGGAACTTTGGAAACGGATGTGGCGTCCGACTGGTTTGTAAAGGGAAAGGAGACGACAAGGTGCGCTCCTTCCCCCTCTCCTTAAAACTAGCGCAGTAGCACCCACCTGATGACCTAGGTGGGAACACTCCAGGCTTGCAGGTCATCAACATCAGAAGGCAAGCCTAATGGTTTCTACGTGACTCACGCCAGAACCCGCTCCTTCAACAACAGGGCTTGGCATCCCACGCACAAGTGCGCCGGCAACTGCATCCTCAGCAGCCACTGACTTGGCAACCCGATCAAGTCAACCAGGACTTGGCAATCATACCAAGTCTCTTGCTCGACACAGCAAACCACCAATCCCTCGGGCATCGGCCAGATCAGCCGGAAACTGTCAACCACCAACGAGGGACCTGCATCATGAAGATAGGACAGCTAGCCTACTCAGTCTGGGCAACATCTTTCAAAATGCTGGCCAACACTCCGGGACAGAACTAGGGGCATTCTGCCCCTCCCCTCAAGCCAGTAAACAAGACTAAGGCAAAACTAGGGGCATTCTGCCCCTCACTCTCTGTGGATGCTTGGCGGCCAGAACAACTGATGGGGCCCGACGACACAACACCTCGGGAGGACGAGCACGGCAAGCCCACCATCGTCCCCTTTGAAGCACCGCGTACGTCCGTCACTACCTTGAACCGACGGCTGGTTCACCTACCCGGCACCCAACCAAAAAACCACGGGCACCGCTCCCACCAAAACTATCATCCAGCACCCTTCTAGCTTGAAGATCAACAAGCCGCTAGAGATGCTAACGGCCCCTACTTGCAAAGCCAAGAATCCGAAGAAGAAGACCCGTGGGTTCAACCACCCGAGTCTACAGGCATAGCATCTACGGATGAAATTGAACTTGTAAACCTTGGGGATGAACAACACAGAAAAGAAACGAAAATTAGCAA